>PVJX010018948.1:0-35562 GCA_004027295.1 Dolichotis patagonum
CCACCTTATCCATCTTCCTTGACTGTACAATCTCTCAAGCATTTCCATGAATGGACAAGAAGCACCCGAATGCACTGTACACCTGTTATTTGTAAACTCTCAAGACATGATATGATGAATGCTTTCTCCTCAATATGTTTTACTTATTTTTCTTGATCTGCCAAACTTGAGATTTGCGATTTTTGCTACCATAATGTGCCACTTTTTCTTCCCGAGTTAAAAATCCACAAACAGGGCCAGGGATTTAGCTAAGCCCTGCCTGGCAAGTGCTAGGTCGTGAGTTCGAGCCTCAGTACCAAAAAAAAAAAAAAAAATCCACAAACAAGCGGGGGAGGGGGGTCACACCTGTAATCCTGCCAGTTGGGAGGCTGAGGCAGGAGAGCTGCCATGAGTTCAAGGCTATCCTGAGCTACAGTAACAACCTGTCTTTAAAAAAAAGTAAAGTGAAAGAAAAATTTTAACTCCATTTCTAGAATATACACAAATCATACTTGTACACCACGCTATCAAAAGTTTGAACCTTATGATTGGTGTTTAAAGCTGATACAAAAATTATAGCTACTATAAATGAGCAACATTGGCAAAGATGTGAAAAAATGGAAACCTTATGTAGGGGTGGAGGGGATGCAAACTGGTGTAGCTACTATGCAAAAGCAGTATGGTAATTCTTCAAAACTAATTCCACTTCTGGATATACATCCACAAGAAATGGAAAGGATCTCGAAGAGACACTGTACATCCATACTCATACCATCATTATTCACAAAGTTAGGAGGTGGAAGCAACCCAAATATCCATCTACAGGTGAATGAGCAAACACAATGGACTGTTTATTGTTCAGCCTTAAAAAGGCAGGAAATGCTGACACATAACAACACAGATGAACTCTGAGGATCCTGAGGTAACTAAAAAGTTACAAAAAGACAAGTATGTATGATTTTACTTACATGAAATATCTGAAGTTCTCAAATCAGAAGCACAAAGTGAAATTTGGGTAATTGTTTTACTGTGAAGAGTTTTTGTTTTACAAGATAAAGTTTGCAGACTTGTTACATATTTAACACTAATGTACACTTAAAATGTTTAAAACTGTATCTGTGGTAAAAACTTGTGTTTTTACATTTTTTCAATTATAAAAAAATGAGCAATGAGTGAGAGAAGAGTGGGAAACTAAGAGTTTTTTCTATTTTTAGAAAAATGAACATGGATGTCAATAGTTTCCTACAGTTTTTGAGATGTTCACAGCAAAATCAGCCTATTTACGCTTCTTAGGTGCTACAAGGCTCCTTGTAAACCATGAAGAAGTTCCCCTGTAACATGTACCCTGAGAAAGAATTCTCAGAGGAAAAGACCTGGCTTTATGAAATAATAAAATTGCATTTTTACATCTTGAAAATTGCCCTTTTGTGACTCTTCCAATTCAACTAAGATCTTCCAAGAAACATGGAGGAAAGAACATATCCTTTCCTCTTGACTCTGATTAAAGAGGTTTGCTCACAGCTCGTGTTAACTTCCTATGAATTAAGGAAGAACCAAGTCACCACTAGTATACCATCTATCAGAGTATTTTTTGACTCTGGAAACATTTAAAATAAAGATCCCATCTTACTATTCTAGATCGGGATACCATAAAAATGATAGCATAAATTTTGGCATATCCAGCCTATTGATTAAGGTAGTAAGTTTGTTATCTGTACTTGAAAGGTCTCTCCCCTCCCATCTTCAAGTTAGAATAAAATACTAAAGATTGTATCACACAAAATCTTAATTCCACTTACAGAACTAAATTTAATTTTCCGATTCCAAGGCAGTTAAACTTGTGCAAGTGTTTCCTCAACCAAATCACTTAAATTTCAGGTAAATGGCATTTTTTGTTGTTATTGTATTCCCTTGCTATAATGACTGCATCAACTTCCTGGTTCCACTTACTATAGTTTCCTTCACTGCACAGGAAGGACAGAAGGGGAAAGTCTACTTAGTTATACTTGGTATCTGATAAAGTTATAATGACCATCCTAAGACTTGGAAAGAAAACAAAGACCAAGACAAGCAGTTGGCTCAGTACCTTGACTATTTTATTTATAGAACCATGCTGATTAACTTATTTCACCAAAGGCCGCAGATTAACAGCAAGGGAAGAGGAAGATGGGAATGAATAACAAATAAATAACTACTATTATTCTGTAAGATAAACTTGCTTAAGAGATAAATCAATTCCTAGGTAAAAACAACAGTTAAAAATATTTCAAACAAAGTTCAATACAAAACTCATCTGAAGTAAACTTGTTTTTCCAAATGTTAGGCTCTGATAAGATCAATTTTAATGCTTTGACCTATAATCCTGACAACTCTAGGTCAAACTGCTACATGCATCATGACAAAGAACTATAAACAAAGGTTCATTATTTATTCAGTTACATTTAGGAAATATTTATTAAGTGCCCATGAGCAAAAGCCTCTGCTAGTACAAAATCCAGTCCTCTGAATTCAACACAATGAACTCTTTTTAAAACAAAAACACAAGCAAATCCTAACTGCATGGAAGAACTGCAAAGGCGTCAGTGAGGTGTGAACAGGAGAGGCAGGGAGACACATGATGAGAACGCTAATGCCCGAAACGTGGTAAAGACAAGTGATAGTACCAACCTGTCATACATAGAAGGGTTTTGCTCAGAGTGCAAAATCCTGCCTGAAAGCTAGCACAGACAAGCTGGAGACCCACGGAATAACAGTCAAGTCAGCAAGGGAACCAGACACTATGACATAAAAATGTTGAGGAATGTGGAGATGAAAGCGGGGAGGGGAGGGCTCCAGGGAAATTTGACTGCACCTTTCAAATATTTTCAGAGCTGCACTGTAGGAGTAATAGATTAATGATGTCATCATCCAATGAGGCAGAAATAGTACCAAGTATGGAAGTCAGAGGAAGCCCCAGGAATGTGTAAGCATGAGAGCTGCCCATGGTACACATGAATTCCTTTGGGAAACAGAAGGCTACTGCTACCAGGAAAGGTTCAGAGCAGTTACGCAAAGTAAGATTTGAAAGTAGCTAAAGTAGTTTGTTCTATAAAAAGACAAATATGGTCTTTGAAAGAGAAAAGGGCTGATTACTAGAGATAATTAAATTCTAAGATAAAAGGAAAGGTCAGAAAATTATTGGATTTACCCATAGTTCCCCCATTTTTTGTTATCTAAAGTATATTACTACTGATTTTATTTTTTATTGGTATGTTTTAGACATACATAATGGTAACATTCCCTGTATTGCTGATTTAAATAATCTAACCAAATTTCTTTTTCTCTGACTCTTCAAGATTATTCTTGTATTCTTTTTGTTTGGGGGGGGGTACTGGCAACCAAACTCGCAACTTCATGCTTGCCAGGCAGGCGCTGTGCTGCTGAGCTATATTCAGGGTCCTTCAGGTTATTCTTGATGTGGCGTCTTCCCTGACTCCTTGCACATACACCCCACATACACCTATCTCCACTGGCTGCTGTGACTCTTCTCCAAGCTCCTCTTTGTTTATAGTGCTGGGTGGGGACTGAACCCAGGGCCACATTAAGCTACATTCCCAGCTCTTTTCCTCCCTTAAATCTATAGAGCCAATCTCACTAGGCTGAGCTCAAAGTGCTGGTATGTCAGGTGTGCGCCATGGTACCCAACGTAAGCTCCCAGTTTTATCTGTGGATATCATCAACAAGGTACACGGAGTCCCCAAGAGTTAGATATGAACAGAATTCAAAATTATGGCAAAAGGTTTCTGAGCATATATCATGTATCATAAAATCTCATCTGTAGATTATGAAGATCTATGATTAAAGAGCAGTAACTGGCTCGGTGTGGTAACAATCTCAGCACTCAAGAAACTCAGACAGGAAGATCACTATGAATTCAAGGTAAGAAAGAATGAGCTGAATCAGGGCAGTATGTGCCTAGATGGGCCTCTAGAGGGCATCTATTCTAGTTTAGCACCTCCACAAGTCTAACCTTCTAAACCAGTTTTGTCTTCTGTGGAAGTTCATTCCTCAGAAACATATTTTAGGACCTTTGTCATTTTACATTTTTATCCTAGCATGTATTACAAAACTCCCTGAGGACAATGATGGCTTGTCTTTTTTTCCCTGTGCCCAAGAAAGCCTTCAGTTGCTGGTTTAATGAAGTTGCATAATAAACTCACCAATAGAAGAAAACTAAGAGAATTACATGATGTCAGTGTGTGTTACAAGGAGTGTTGTTATTTTTATAAGCCTAACGGAATAAAAATCTGACACTTTTGTTCTTGGTGGACACACAAGACCACCGATAATGACTCCTCTCACAAGTGTTTGGTACTCATTTCCTCGGAGCTGTGGGGATTAAATGATCCTGACTGTATTATTGAGCTTAATATCATTCACAGAATTCTCGAGTTTGAGGCTTAATTCTTAGAGACCATCCAGCATAGAGCACCTTCATGTAACACTCTAGAAAGGTAGACATTGATTTATTAACTTGAGTCTCTCAACAGTTTGTTTTAACTTTGTCTATTTAAAGTGACAAAATGTAAATTCAGTCACCTCACAGAAGTCACTGCATGGTTTAGCTGAAATTAATGTTATTCAGGCATTTTATTCCTGAGGTAACTTATATTTGCAAGTTATCACCTAAAAAACATGCATACAATGAAAGAACCAAAAATCAGAACACAGGAGTTCTTTGTTCAGTCAGGACATAATTATAAGAACAGCTACCATTTCGTCAAGTCCTATTATGTCCTAGGCGGCTCATCTGAACCTATGGAGTCAGTCCCGCAAGCATCTTAATGATGCTGACTTTACTGTCTCTGTTTTACAGCTGAGACAAGTAAGACTCATTTTGCTCAAAGAAAAGTCTCAAAATACTAGAGTAGATTTTGAACCAAGACTGGCTGGCTCTAAAGTCTATATTCTCTCTTCTGGGCCACTGGAACTCTGCACCGTACATAATGTACATAGTAGGTATATAACATTTCACGGCTGTTCAGTCTGTTCTAGTTTTCTAGTTTCAAACATCTGAAAGGCACAATGGAGGGAGTATAGTTCACTGCAATGGGGAGAGGGTTTTCAAGCCAGGCCCACCATTATTAAAGACTCAGCACCCTCACTTACTGGTTTGGCGCAATCAAGGAGAGAGAGGTATTATGGAAAGTGTAACAGTGTGACAACTCTTAAGAGATGAAATCTTGGGCTGGGATTTATCTCAGTGGCATAAATGCCTGCCCGGCAAGCACAAGGTTGTGAGTTGGATTCCTGGTACAAAAAAAAAAGTCAGAGATGAAATCTTGATTCCAGGTACCATAAAAAGAAAAAGAGATGAAATCTTAGGGAATTAGTGCTTCATAAGTTATCACCCTCAAAATTCACATGACAATCTGTTATGGTTTACATCTAAATGTCCCTCTTGAGCCTTATTCCATCATAGGTGGGACCCATAGGTGATTTGGTTACAGGGTCATTGTAGCTGATTGCTGTTAGGAGGGGGCTTGGTCAGAAGATGTAGGCCACTGCTGGGGTGACCAGAAAGGTTGTAAGTGGTGCCTTGATTCACAAATTTAATTTGTTGCACAGGTTTGGGAAAGATGGTTGCATTTATCACCCAACAGCAGATACAGAGTTTGCAAACAAAAACAAAATCCTGCCGAACACTTCTGTTTGCAAATGAAAGCGTTCCTGACCAGTGGTGCCACTGTATCTCCTTTTCCTTGTTCTTCCCTGGAGTCTCTGCTTTGTGTTCACCAAGCAGTAAGTAGCTCTCCTCCACTGTGCCCCTCTGCCATGCTGTCCCGCCTTGGAGCCAGCCAGCTATGAGCTGAAATGTGAGCCAAAATAAACCTCTCCTCCTTTAAGTTGTGGGTGTCAGGTATTTTGTCCTGGTGACAAGGAAAGTGACTCACGCATAATTTTTTAATGGAACCTGATAAATTATTCCAAACTATGTATGATGACCCTAGATGGAGAAAATATATCCAAATAAAAGAAAAAAAAGATACTTTAAGATCCAAACTGAGCCTAGTAATACCTATATTAGAGGCTGAAGCAGGAGTATGGCAGTTTGAGCCCAGGCTGAAAGATGCAGTGAGACCCTGTCTCAAAAAGACCAACAAAATGAAATTCCAACACAGAGCTTTCTATTTTGCCTCCCTTGTGGGTGTTTATTTTGTTTCACAATTAAGTAGCATTGGAAGAGTAAATTTTTTCAACATTCTGGAAAGTCATCTTAAATTAGGCCCCGGAAAGAAATGGAATCTCTTTTAGTAATGACTTGTTTTCTTTGAAAGTTCATGTTTGGGTCAGCCAAGTTTTAAACGGCAAAATTATATTGTGTTGTTCGTCAAGTTTGGGGGTGGGGTGGGGGTGAGGCTGCTGGCTCTGTGGATCACTGCAGGATAGCTTATCTGATTTCTAAACTCAAAGAGGGTCTATTCTTAGGCAAAAGCATCATTTTAGAGGAGGAGAAACTTACACTGGGCTTCTCCTAAATGTTCCACATGGGAAGGTTTAAGAAAGTATAGTTCTCCAAATAAAAGTTATTTGCACCGCTTGTGTGATTTGTCCTGGGTCAACGGAATCTCTAAGATAAAAGGTTTATCTTTTCTTGTTATCTTATGTTGCAATTTCGGCAAAAAACAACTATGCGATGATTTTTTTCCTATTTATTCTTTGCTTTGTTCCAACAAGAACGAAACAGTACATAATAACAAATAAAGTCACTGCTAAATTATAAATGACCCAGAAATTTTATTTGCTTTCATGGTAAGAGCTATGACCCTAATTTAAGTTTTTAGCTATTGTAAGCCTACACATCACACTATTAAGGAAGACTACCTGACTTTAATATTGCTACCTTCTTTTAATGTGTCTGCTGCCACAGGGGTGACCACTGTGATAGGAAGGCAAAACAAGAAAACAGCATGAGACAAGGCAAGTGACTGCCAAAGGATACAATCACTCCACTCCAGGAAGGCAGCGTCAACACCCTTCCCCCAACACAGCAGTCACCAGCATCTCTGTGGTCAGTACTGCATCACCATAGCACTTGGTAAAAGCTCTTTTAATTTTTTTGTGGCCCTGGGTCTTGAAGCTTTGGTCTTTGCTCTGAATTTATCCTCCACCCCTTTTAAATTTTTTTATTTTGAGACACAATCAGTAAATTACCTGGGCTGGGGTTGAACTTATAATGCTTATGCTCACACTCCAGAGAGCTGGCGTTTTGTGTTTTATTTTGTTTTGTTTTGTTTTGTTTTGTTTTGTTTTGTTTTGAAGAGGAAAAGGTATAACATGATCAGGCAGAGTGCCTGTGTATGTAATTCTAGCACTCTGGGTAGATGAGAAATGGGGATTGCCAGTTTGAGCCCAGGATGGAAAAGCTGGCAAGGCCCTCTCAAAAGAAAAAGGGTTAGGGATGTAACTCAGTGCAAAGACTGGGTTCAATCCCTGGTGACCCACCCTGCTCCAAAAAAAGTACAATGCAAATAAGATACAGAGTTAAGTGTCTAAAGTTTTTCATTTAACCAGATATTCAGAGTATCTCATCAGACAAAGGGGTGAAAAAGTTTTTGGCAACAGAGCCAGTTTATTTTAAAAAGCTATATGATTACTTCAAACTTCAAACGAGATGAGTTGGGGGAAAAAATGGTTTTTGTAAAGTAAAACTCATTTTATTCTTGACACTGCAGAGTTTATTACATAACCAGTAACAGGTATGCTGATAAGTACATTATTAAAAGAAAGAAGAGATCAAAGTGAGTGGCCGTAGGCCTTGGCTCTAGACTCCCAACTCGAGCAATCCTTCCTATGAAATTGGAGCTGCCTCTTGCCCGGTGACAGACCTATACCAAACCGTAAAACCAAGGACCAACATGCTGTCTTCTCTCCACCTGTATGCACAATGCATGTCCTGCAGAGGTCTGGGTGGAATAACACACAAGTCCCAGTGAACCCACTGTAACCCCAACTCCTTTATCTCACACTCATTTCAAAGAAATACCAGTGATTGAGTCCATTAAAGGTGTGTGTTTTCAAACCACTGTAAAAAAAAAAAAAATCGCAATTTACTTATTAAAAATAAATCATACTCACAAATGATTTCTTATCCCATCCTGGGCTATTTGCTTCACTTTTTATCACCCTTACCAAATAAGAACAATGTTTGTTGATGTGTATGAGTTTTACATTCTAGCAGCTCGTACAGTGTCCTAACACATAGTAAGCAGATACTTAGTATAACTTTTCAGAAATACATGAACTATAACATAGATTAGTTTTTAAATTTATCATATTTTCATCCTAAGTAAATGAAGATGGGGCACAAGCTAGAATCTTGGCCTTTAGGAGAAACTATTAAATATAATGTTAGCATATGTTCTCTGAAGTTACATATAATTATACCTGTATATATTAGTCCATCGAATCCAATTAATACCTAGGATAGCCACTAGGAACACTACTCTCCCCATACAGCATTTAAAGATAAGTCATTGTCTTCCTTCTTCCCTTACCCCATGGCAGAGATGGAACTCAGGGCCTTGCACGTACTAAGCAACAATCTGCCATTGAACTACATCCTCAGCCCAGACATCAGTAATTTTCACAGTGCTCTCATTATTACATGTTTGTTCTTTGATATTCTTAGCACAATACTTCGGGGGAAGCCATCAAAAGTTATTTAAAAACTCATTAAAAGATTGATTTTCTTTATAAAATCTGAATGTGTCAGAATTTATGCACAAGTAAGCCTTTTTGCTTTCCACTTGACATTAGGTTTTTTTCCATATTACAGCATAGAATCAAGACATTAACCGTTTCCTTTCCACAGACAGTGCAGGTACATGGTATAATTCTTATACTATATTGACAACAGTGGTAAAGGGGGCTTATGTGATTTCAATTTTTTCTTAATTTCTCAAGTTTATGTTTCAATTCTTTAACTAAGTGGTTATAACCAAAAGGGGTTTTTTTGTTGCTGTTTTGGTAGTACTAGGGATTGAACCTAAGGCCCTGCCACTGAGCTACATCCCCAGCCCTTTTTGTAATTTTATTTTGAAAAAGAATCAGGTTAAGTTGCTGTGTTGCCCAGGCTGGGCTTAACCTTACCATCCTCGTACCTCAGCTTCCCAGAGTGCTGGGGTTACAGACATGAGCCACAGTGCACCTATTTTTGTTTGTTCTGTTTTGTTGCAACAGATTCTCACTATGTTGCTCTAGGCTGGCCTCAAAATTTTATATAATCTTCATGCCTCAGCCTCCCAAGTAGCAGGGACTCTACAGGTGTGTGCCACCATGCTCTGCTACCAAATTTGTCTGTACGTAGATGCTACTAGAGCTTGGGCACTTAACTTTTTAAACTACTAAATTACTATTTAATTTCTTCTAAAGTACTCACCCTCTTTAGTATTAAATGTAATTTTGAAAAATCACAAATTGACATACATTTAAAAAAAAGAGAACAACAAGTGTATACCACTTTTAAAACATGGAAATCTGGAGATAAGAGTATATACAAATTATATTACAATTTGCTGAGGGGCTGACCTTAAAAAGCATGCCATTACCGCAAAGTCAAAACATGAAGGGAAAAGGCCGAGAGGGAGGCGATGACAGGGATTTTGTGGGGAGACTTTGATAACCCGATTGCTAGTGCTTTTCAGGCCCACTATAATTGGTTAAACTGATTACAAAATAAGGTCATAAACACTCTTCATTTTAGTACAAAAACTTTGGGACATGTGTATTAGTCATTGCATGGGGTGGATAAAGCTTCCAACACTGTCATTATCTTAATTGTTCTGGTTTTTTTTAAAGGACAAACTACTCTTTCAAGAAGCCTGGATTTTACGCTTAATGTAGGCAAGGTTAGTTATGAAATTCCAAAGGAGGTGCTGCCTGAAGAGTCCAACAAAACTTTCTAGAAGCAAGCTGTGTGCCTGAAGGTAGACAGGGACTCCTACAGCCCACCCAGAGAGGGGTTTATAAACCCCCATGCAGTCCCTGTGAGGGCTGAACCCTGGCAGCCACAAGGTGACGACTGATGGGTAACACAGACCCCTACCCAATGTCACAGCATTCCAAATGTTCTGAGGCCTCAGTCTCCTGGTACAGAGAGAGGAGGCTAGACTGCTGAAGCATTTTCCAGTTCTAAAACACAACTTACTATCTTTATGACTTTCGCAGGTTATTTCTGTCCTGCCTACAAATAAAAAATACTAGAGAAGGAGCTCCTACAGAGACTCTTTCTTTCTTCCTTCTTGCCACCTTCCACTTGTTTTAGACGCTGAAGCAAAAGCTTTTGTGATTGTTTCTCATGGATTCCCACAGGGCTGAGTGTTACCAGTTTAAGTCTAGAGCTGGTGGTGACCTCCCCACAGCTCGCTGGAGCTACTCAAAATATTTTGCAAAATATACTCAGTCCTAACACCAATAGTGTGCAAGGTTATTTCCTATTGGGAAAAAAAAAGTTCTTATATTCCCACAGTATCTACTTATAAATGGTTTAAGACCCTCACACATGGATGCCAGTTAACTTTAACATAAATAGATAGTAGACTGCAGAACCTCTCTGAGAGCCCTATAAAGATAAACACACACTTGCTTGCTTCCTCCACCCCCTCTCTGCAGCACTGGTGATTTAAGCCAGGACCTTCATGTTGAGCAACATCCCCAGCCCTTTTTTTTTATTATTATTATTTTAAGACAGGGTCTGGTTAAGTCACTAAGTTATGCAGGCTGGCTGGAACTTGTGATCCTCGTATCTTAGCCTCCCCATGTGCTGGGATGGCAGGTGTGTGCGTCCACACTTGGCTAAGTATGCATTTCTTTATCTATGCTGTGATTTAAACTTGAAGAATGCAGACATCAACTCAATTTCTATAAATCTAAATGTTTTCTCCAATTATGCCAGATTCTTTTTTTAAGTTTCTCATTCATCATTACAGTTGAGTCATGAGCCAGTATCACGATGGTTACCCTCACTAATATTTCACTAGGTGCCGGACACCACATACATCCCAGACTCCGCTCCCCCAGGCCCCAGACAAGCCTACGGGTGGGGAAACAGAGGTGCAGAGATGAAACTAGTTTTCTCAAAGTCACAAAGCCAGAACATGAAAGCTGGCATTCTAACTCCCCAGCCCACTTGTTGAAACTCTGGATGGCAAACCTACCCAACACCTGATGTGCTGCTGGCTGGTGAAAGATGATAAACACAGCACTTGGTTTATAGGCAGTGGAGTCTGCCAAACATATAAAGAACAATTACAACATGATATGTGGGCTGTAACAAAGGCCTTTAAAACTTACTATGGAAACAGAAAGAAGTTGCCAGGGTTCCACACAGCCCCAACTTGAGCTGGGCACTGAAAGATGAGCAGGCATTCCTGGGGTGAAGAAAGGAAGGGCATTCCAGGCAGAGAACAGGATGTGCCAAGGTACATAAAGGTGAGTGAGTTCTGGGGGCCGAAGGCAAGACTGTACTGGGGAGATTTTACAGGCTAGCTAACTGGACCCTTTCAGTATGAATTCCCGTCTGGCTAAGGGTGCCCAGGACAGCGCTGTCTACCTCTCGAAGTGATACCAGATGATGGAATTTGAGAGGATATCTACTTCACACATTGAGAGTTTACTGCTCCTGAACCAGCAAGACCTTCAAATGCAAACAGTCAGGCCACAGTAACCCTACCTAGCATTCTGGGAGGCTGAGGCAGGAGGATCGTAAGTTCAAGCCCAGTTTGGGCAATTCAGCAACTTAGCAATGACATACTTTCTCAATATAAAAAATTTCTAAAAAGAGCTAGGAGAATGTAGCTCAGTGGGAAGGTCATGGGTTCAATCCCAAGCACCACCAAAAAAAAAAAAGGCAAACAATCGTGGGGCACAATCTAAGCACACACGCTCCCTAGTTTAGAATGCTTCAACTCACAGTTTTTGTCTATTTTACAGGCTGTGTGACAGTAATACATTTAATGTACATGACACATTTCACACCAAGCAGAAACTGTCGTTTTTAAATTTTGGTCTTTTCCCAGGCACAGTCTTGTCCCAAGATGCAGCCACAGCTCCCAGCCAGCACCGGATCACCAGGGAAACTGACCACGACCCCAGAGTAAGCTGTACTGCTAAATTAAGATGGTAAGTTAGTTGTCCTCAATGTATTTAACTCACAGTGGGTTCATTAGGACACAATTCCATCATAAACCAAGGAGCACTAGTATAGCAAACCAATCTACCGAGTTCCACAGCCAAGCAATCCAGGTGAGGATGGCACACAGAAAACACAGAAGGGGAAGAGTAGTAAACAGGTTCCTCTAACAAACTGCCATATACTTACAGCCTGGCTTAGCAGCCCATATGGACTACAAACAATATGTGTTTTCTGGGGGTGATGCCCAGAGGTTCACCAGACTCAAAGCAATCAATGACCTCCAGAACATTATTAACAATCGCTGATTTTAACCAGGCTGGGAACTAGACCCCCACACAACTTACAACATCTAGAGAAATCCTCACACAGTGGGCAAAAGAAAAAGCAAATAAATAAATAAAAACCACTGAAAGCAAAATGAGCAAATCCTCCTCACACCTTGCTCTTGGATCTTAGTCCAAACATGGACAAACACTTTAGCTTAAGACTCTGTTCAAAAGGCCTGTAAGATCCTAGATAGTCATGTTTGCCTAACTTTATTCTGCTCCTATTATGCAAGCCTGCCACCTATTTAGGACCCCAAAAGCTCATTTACTGATAAGCTGTCCAACCCACCCATCTACAAAAATCTCCTAAAGAAGGCTTCCCTCAGAACCTTGCAAACAGTAGGGAAATACATGCAGCTGGATCTACAGAGCAGGTACTTAACTTCTCTAAACTAATATTTAAAAGAATACTTAAAAATAAACCACACTTCAGTGAAGCTCTCTTTAATTTTCTACCACAAGATTAAAAGGATGACTGCTCCCCAAGGAAAAAGAATCACCAAAGAGTCTGAACACAAGAATCCTTATTTACAGATTGGCATTTTGGCCGATTAGGCATTTGGCCAATTTTGGTGGACCATGAACATCAACTTATCTGTCAGCATCCTCACCTCTTCTATCACTGGCACTGCAACATCTTCTCCCCCCGGATTTTACTCACCTCTGCCTAGCTTCATACTACTGTGCTAAGAGCAATGGACAAGTGGCAGGGTTCTGGGGCAGATGGGGCAGCCGCAGACATCGGCCCCTAGGCATCAAGGAGCAGAATATGGTTAAGAACACCACCATAGGCTGTGTGCACATTTCAGAGGTAAACACGGGCTCTGCATGAGTGAACATTTGGGTTTAATCTCCAACACACGCACACACACAAACAAGCAGTCCTCAGTGGACGCTGAACTTCAATCACAATCCCTGACTGTGTTGGAGATGTGAGCCTGAGCCAATCACTTACCATCCCTGATGTCTTCACCCATAAAATGGAGACCAGTTATCATCTCCTGACAAGATTTCTATAAATACTCACTAAGTTAATGCTTAGAACACTATCTGACACACAGTGTTTGACAAACTAATTCTTACCAAAATCCGTCCAACTAGCTAGTAACAAAACTGACAAAGAAAGATAAGCATGATTACAAATAGGTTCTGTCTAATGTTCAATTGTGAAATAAAAACTCAGAATTAGTCACTTCAGGGAAAATAGTTGAACTATCAATGGAAAAAAATATTTTTAAGATCTAAAATGAAATTCAGGAGGCATTACTATTTAAACACTCTTTATGCAGAATAATCTGAACAGACCCCTGCTATATAGAGGAATCTAGCGTTAGCTTTTGAAAGACAGAAATTTCTATAAAAGCAGTAATAGAGAAGAGTTGATATTCAATAGTGGGCTAATGCTAATGTGTTTTCACTAGGAAAATAAAATGCAAGCATGAAAAAAGTTTGAAACAGAACATCAATCTTTGAAGCATAGAGAACCATAAATAACACTGTTATTAAGCATTACTAGAGTGGTATCTCAGTACTCCTTGTTACTTGAATCTGGGAGACAGGACAAGTACCATACAAATTGTTTGGCTGAAAAGAGTGGGCAGTCATAAGGGATTTGACAAGTACAAGTTATGGCTTAAGCAACAAACAAAGGACAAGTCTCCCATCAAAATGCCTCAAGCACCAAATTGTAAGAATTTGCTTTTCCTTAAAAGCAACTGCAGGGTCTGAGAATGTAGCTCAGTGGCAGAGTATCTGCCCAGCATGCTCAAGACCATGAGTTTGATTGTCAGCATTGTCAGCAACTAAAAAGAAAGCCATTATGAAATAAAAATAGTTTTCTTTCTAGCTCAAATTTTGAGCCCAATATAGTTCAGTAGATTTTACCACCATCATCATGACTCCACAAGGCAGGAATTATCTTTATTCTCTTACCAATGAAGAAACTCAAGTTTAGAGAGGTTAAAGGTCACCCACCCAGCAAGTAGACCAGACTATGAACCTAGTTGTGAATCCAAAATAACCAGACATCTGAAGTAACTCATTGATAGTTAAGGTGCCAATGTCACAAAAGCTTTATTAACTGATCTCCCTATAACTTGTCCTGATCTCCATATTGATACTCTTTCCCAAATAACATAATAGCGGCTTTTTACCCATTAAATACAGCATTCACTTATACTGCATGAGCCCTGTTATTGTTGCTACAATCCATGTTCATTCAACCCTATGTCAGACTTTACTATTCTTACAAATTTGCCTAAGAACTAGCCTAAGAGAAATTCAGTACAGTAGCGCCCACTCATCCATGGTTTTACTCCCCAGTTTGTTTCAGTTACTCATGGTAAACGATGGCCTGAAAATATTAAATAGAAAATTCCAGAAATAAACAAGTCATAAGTTTTAAACTACATACTAAGCAGCATGATAAAATCTCACCCAACACAGGAAGCATCCCTTTTCCCAGGGTAGCCTTGCTGTATATACTATTCATCTGTGCGTCATGTAGTAGCTATCACAGGTATCAGCCCATTAGTCATGGTGTTGCAATACTTGTATTCAAATAATTCATTTTATTTAATGGCTCCGAAGTAGAGTAGTGATGTTGGCAATTCAGGTATGTCCAAGAGAAGCCATAAAGTGCTTCTTTTAAGGAAAAAATTGTAAAGTGATTTCAATATTTCACCTTTTATTGTATTGTTCTAACTTCCCTTATTAGTTGTTAATCTTATCATGCTTAATATGCAAGGGATGATTCAAATATGTGGAAGATGTTTACATTGTTTAAATTTATCACAGTAAAAGACATTGGCATTAGCCCCATTCAAAATGTATCTGCTTGCTTCAAACACACTTGTCCCATCATCCTTGGCACTTTCGGAAGCAGTTCTGGAAGTCTTTTGTGAGGGTCTCTACAAAGCATGATCAAACGTACAACGAATGCTGTTACCAAGTGTCATCCAATGGAAAGGCAGGCTTGTAAAAATACTGTGGTGTGCCCTCACCCACCAGAACCACACACTCTGAGACTTCAGGCTCTTCCTCAAAGTCAAAATGATCACAAAAGATAAATACTTTGAATTGATTCAGAACATCAAGGCAGCCACAAAAGCACAACAAAAGCCTCGAACGAGGACTTGTAGAACTGCTTTGGAAAATGGTAAAAATGACGGGATGAGTGTGTTCAAGGTTAGGGGGTATTAATGGCAGTGTGTCTTCTACTATAACAAACTTGAAGCCTTAAACATTAACTATATTCTTTGGTCATACTTTGTATGCATTAAACTGGTATGTATGGGAAAAAACACAGTATGTGTAAATGCTATGCTTTGGAGCATATCCCCCAAGAGTTCATGTGTTGGGAGCCTGGTCCTCAGCGTGGCCAGTGGTGTGGGGTGGTCTGGAAACTTCAAGAGGTGGACTCTAATGGCAGGTCCTTGGGTCAGAAGTGTAGCTTCAGAAGGAACTGATGTAGTGTTTGTGGGACCCCAGCTAGGTCTCAAGAGACCCTTGTCCTAAAGAGCATGCTTGTCCCTTCCCTGGTCTCTGGCTTCCCCTCTTACCATGTGATCCTTTCCTCTTGCACACACTTGTCATGTTTCCATCTACCATGTGACACAGCCAAAGGGATCTTCTCCAGAATCAAACGAATGTCGGGCCATGCTCCTGAACCTCCCAAAACTGTAAGCTCAATAAAAACTTCTTTTATTGTTATTACTTGGCTGCAGTAATTTTGTTATAGCTATGAAAAACTGACTAATACAATAGTTTGGCACTATCTGTGGTTTCAGGCATCCCCTGGGTGTCTTGCATCTCCCTGTGGATAGGTGGAGGCACTTTTGTACCTGCCGGTGATCATGACGCCACAGCTCTTAAGTGACAGGGCCAGGGTAGGAAACTAAGATACCAAAGCTTCACTGGCTGATTCCAAAGCTCATATGCTATGGGTACATCATTAAAGAGCCCATCCAAATTTCTGGAATGCAGACCCCCTAAAACTCTTCACCATCACACTCTCTCCCTTAATTGACTCATGTGACTACCTCTCTCTGAAAAACTAAACCAAGATTTACTCTTTCCAGGAAGTCTTTCCCCACCAATTTACCCTGTAGACTCTTTGATCCTGGGTACTAGTGGGCCTGAGATATAAACAAAAGTGAAAAACTAGGAGAGAGGGAAAGAAAGCAAAGTATGAGAGAAGACAGCAGAAACAGAAAGAAAGTGGCTCTTTCTGACACAATGGATTTTTCCCTAAGCACCCTGGAGCCCAACCTGCATCAAAGAACAAGGACAGGCCTGACTCCAGCTTCTCCCTAGCTTCCCCCTTCCAGACCAATCTTCACTTAGTCCTCTCCACAGTAGCTAGGCAACCGGGCCCCACATACACAAAGAGGAAAGTCTGCCAAGCCCTGCCAGACAGGTCTTCAAACAAAAGCAGAACTGGTAACCTATAAATATCCACAAGGTGACGGAACACATGAACAAAGAGATAAGGAACAAATATTGCAGATGCTTCAGAAGCTAGATCTGCAGTCAGAATAAATATAAAAGGAGTCCCTGTGAGACAGCAGTAGGCCTAAGACTGGTAGAGTAGGCTGGACACCAGGTGGCAAACCCCATCACCCAGTACCCAGAGTAAGCAGCTAAGAAGTACAGCTGAACAGCTCTCCTGCTGGCACAGCATTCTGCAGCACATACTGCAGCTACTCAGAGGCCTTCTGCAAGGTCCTGGTTCTCAACTCCACCTTGGATTGTTGAAATTGAGAGACAACCTCTAAGAAAAGAGCGCAGACAAAAAGGGTCTCACTGCAACAATGTAATACAGGCTTCATGGAGTTCCCCAAACATAAATGGCAGACATAAAATTGCATTTTTCAATACATATTTGTTTGTCTCAGTACAACACACTCACTCAGTTCTATTCAGCATGAAATTGTGTTTTTTTAAATTCCCTTTCTCCTAGTGCTACAGATGGAAACATGGGCCTTAAACAGCCTGGGTAAACGCTTTACCACTGAGCTACACCCTAGCTCTCCAACTTAAAAAACAGTAGATTTATTATGTATTTGTTCCTGCAACTACCTGGGAGTTTTCATAAGGGGAAAAAAAAATGAAGACAATGCCAAATATAGTTTTCTAAAAATCTACTGTGTAATCAAACATACATTTGGGAGTCTCTTTACCTTGTTTAGTTCAAATGAAGGACATAGTATAGAACAACTCCCACACCTAAACAAAGCCAGGTTTGTGTATAAAACAGAAACAGATAATCCTGCACATCCCAGATACTACCTTTTCTCAATCGCCTACTCATAATAGTTACTTAATCCTTCTCTTTAGGTCAGCGACGAGCCTATTCTAGTCTTATGTGTCTAACTTCTATTAAGCCTATGAAGCATGAGGCACTACAGTCCTTGTCACATAGTAGGCACCTAGTAAATGTGATCTTGGGCTTACAAAATTTAGGACAACTAAAAAGAATTTGGAGCCGGGCACAGTGGTGCATGCCTGTAATCCCAGCACTTGGGAGACTAAGGCAGGAGGATCTCTGGGAGTTCAGGACCAGCCTGTGCTACAAAGTCAGCTCAAGGCCAGCCTGAACTGCATAATGAGACCCTGCCTCAAAAAGATGAAAAACTAATCAGCATACATCATGTACCTGTCTCGACTCCTCATGATGAATATAATCATTATGTATTGCAAACATGTACTAATAAAAATAAAATATTTGGAAACTAGAGTTTAGGTGTGAAATGTGTGCTCTGAAAAAATTTTAATGTGGAAGCACATCAAAAACACTGCAGAGGATTCAAGAAAACAGCAGAAAGAAAAAGTCAAATTATCCCTACATTTTCTTTTGAGACACTTACCAAAAAAAAAAAAGAAGAAGAAGAAGAAGAAGAAAAGGAAAGAAAGATTGATGTGGATTTGCCTGTCCTAAACAAAAGTTAAGTCAGACTGGTTGCTGCTGTCTACTGATAACTTTCTTAGTGCCAGGAAGCTGGTGAGTATGTGATTAAACAAGTTTCCCCCTTAGCTCCACCCTAGATGCTATCAAGCGTGCCAAACAGAAGTTTCTGTAGCTGACCAGCTCACACTGGGCGCCTGTGCGTGCACACACACACACACACACACACGCCCTAAGAGAAACAAAATGAACTGTCCAACGTTCATACAAATTATTACACATAATGTGTAATCCTCATCTCCTGCGCTTTTTATTTACCATTTTCACAATTCAGTGCAAATAAACTTAAAAGCTGGGGAAGAAAATAAATCAAAACCAGCCATTTTCACAACTTCAAATAGGTATTTTAAACTTTTAACTCTAATGTCACTAAAACACTAACAAACCTATCAACTGATTTCCAAATTTCCAAACCTTTCCTGACCATAGTTCCTACCTACATACACTCTGGACCTTTTCTACCCCTGTCCCTCACCTCTGAACTATTCTGCTTTAAGAACAGAAGTATTTATAGGAAAAACACCAGAACATGCCACATGCAAAGATCTACCTGATTGGCATTCACACTTTCCTTTTGTAATACTGTTCAAGCTCTGTGAATTCCCAAAGAGTTGATTCTGTCCATACTTTCCCCAAGATACACTTTTTACTGTTAAAATAAGAAGCCCCGAGATGCAGTCTAAAACTACCTAAAAATTAAAATCCACACATAATTAGCCCAGAACCTGACAGATACCCAAATAAAACAGACCCAAATAAAATAAAATTAAAAAAAAAAAAAACAGACCCAAATAAAAAACATGTCCCTGACAATATGGCCTTACAACTATCACCTTACCTTTGTAGGCTTGCTTCATCTAGTGACTTGGCCCTTTCTACTACAAAAATTGGAACTCAGTTTTGGTATCTATTAAGCAAAATGTTCCCTTCATAGTTCTTCCTGCACTTGTTCTTAGTTTTATATGAATTTCTAACTCCAGTTTACTTACAGATTTAACATGTCAAATTTTTAAAGTACTTTGAAATTTGTATAAAAATTGAATTTATTTAGTAGATCTGGAGAAAACTGACAAGTTTACTATCTCTAAGAATACAGTCTATATGTATCTACACTTATTCAGGCCTTTTATGTCCAGAATACATTTTTCAAGTAGTTATTGATTTGTCTCCTTCCACACTCCCCTTTCTGTTTATTTAGTAATACTAAGAGACTGAATTCATGGCAGCTACCACCACTGAGCTACATCCCTAGCCCTTTCTTTTTCATTTCTTATTTTCAGATAGGATCCCACTAAATTGCCCAGGTAGAACTTAAATCTGTGATCCTCCTGCCTCAGTCTCCCTAAGGGCTGGGATGGCAAGCCTACACCACCACACCCTGAGGAAAATTTAGTTTTTAGGTGCTGCCAAGAATAACAACCTTTTTACTATATCCTACTGCTGTTTCCCCATGCTAGTATATTTTAAAAAACAAAAACAAGTTTATTGTTCTATTTGTTTTTCAACTGACAATCATGAGTATTATAGGTAGTTCATACTGGCAATGAATAATGACAATAATGACAATGCCATCTTTTAAAGATAAGCAAAACATTGGAGGAAACAGTTTCAAAATACATTAGAGACAAAGCCTAGAAATCAATAAAAGAAGACAACCTAACAGAACAAGAAATATAAATAACTAGGGAATAAAAATTTAAAATAGCCAGAGAATACACACAAAACATTTATATATCATTAACAATAAAAATACAAATTGTTAAACAATAAAGTGCCTTTTTTCAACCAATGATTCAAAGCTAAAAAAGATAGTATTGTGTCTAATATTTGAAAGGGTATTATGAAACAATGGACACTGTAGGTGGGGCAGTAAACTTTTTTTAACAGGCAATTCAAGCATTAGCTATTAAAAAGTTAAATAGGCCTTTCATCCAAAAATTTCATTTCTAAGAACATTTAAATTATAAATGAATTATGAATTATAAAATGTCACATGGTTTTTTAAAAAAGCCCTTGAATATCACCCTTACATCACTCAAATATATATGGTTTCAAGAATATACATTCAAATACTGTATGTGATAATACATAAATTATGTTTAACAAAGTACACAGATCACAAGGAACGCATGCAAAACAAAAATGTGTATGTTTTTCTAATTACAAGACTATGCATGGCTGAATTCTAATATGTGTATAGAATGTAACAACACTATACTATTGGACATAACAACACACCTGCATCCAAAGATACTATGGAAAGTTGCTTCCTGCGATTGAAATACTAATAGCAAAAATACTATAAATAATCCAAATGTCAGTCAACAGGAAATGGTTAATATATCTTGGTATATCCATACAATGAAGCACTATGTGGCTAATGACAAGAATGAGCTACAGCTGTGCATACTGACATGGATTATCTAAGATTTATGGTCAAGTTAAAATTAAAGAGGGAGCAAAAAAGATGACAAAGCAAACACTGAGCGTGTTAACAAATGTAAATGCATAAAAAGATGCCTATTAAACTATTAACTGTGATGAGACTTCTAGACAGGGATTAGGAGGGGAGTAGGAGACTGAAGGAGAATGTACATTATTTACTGTTTTTTTTGGGTTTTACGTTTTAGAAAACCCACATATACTTGTTACTTGATTGGGGGGGGGGGTCTTTTTGAGACAAGAGTCTCACTATGCAGTTCAGGGTAGCCTTGCACTCACTTTGTAGTCCGGGCTGGTCTTGACCTTGCAATGATTCTCCTGCCTCAGCCTCCAAAGTGTTGGGATTACAGGTGTGTGCCACCAAACCCAGATAAAAACTTTTAATAAGAGGAAATTAAAGGTCTTTTTTTGAGAGGTTTTTTTTTTTGCAACTTTTAAATGTTTATGAAAAAGAAGTTTCCTGAGAAGCTTCTATTTTGATTTCAACCACTAATATCATCAGCTTTCCAGTATGAAGACTCACCGTGAATCATCTTGTGAAACAGAAAGAATACAAATTAAATCTAACAATTCCAAACATTTTGGGAGAAACTTAAATATGCAGCCATAGTAATATTTTTTTAAATGACAGTAAAATGTCTGAACATTTGAGCAATCTTTTAAAAGACAAAAACAATCAAACAAATTTTACTATATTCTTCTATTAGATAAAAAGATTTATCTATCCTTTTGAAGAACAAGCTTTTCCCACTTAAAAAAAAATCAGGAGGGCAACATAAGGGCGAAGAGTGTATCTGCAAGATTGCCAAAGAATATTCTATTTCCTATGGATTAACGTTACACAAACATTAACTCCACTAATGGAAGGCATTTTTTACCCTTTACCGTTTTGTTTACTTTATCTGGTGTGGTCTATGCAAAATTAACCCAAGGAGGAGGAGGGGATATGGCTAGTACATATGTAACACTTTTAAGTCATTATTACGTCTAGAAAAAACACACTACATCCTGGCTCACAGGGATTTCCCAGTTCTGAAAATCCCACATTTTGTAACATCACTTGGAATGTTACAAAAGGGACTCATTTTATTCCAGTCAAATTTAGCCCTGCACAGTTATTTTAAGTATAAAGCAACACAAAACAAAACTCACAAACCTCAGAAACACTTTTTTTTTTTTTTTGGAGACAGGTTCTTGCTATGTGTCTTGCTAAGGTTGGCCTTGAACTCACTATGTAGCCCAAGCTGGCCTCAAACTTGTGGAAAGCCTCCTGCCTCAGCCTCCCAACCACCACCATACCTGCTTTGAAGCACTTGTTTTGAATAAACAAATCAGGATGACCTGGGGCTGGGAGAGAGCAACTGAATGGCAGAGCATGTGTGAGGCCTGGGTTCCATCCCCAGCACCACTACCCATCGGCTAATACCCACCCCTCCAAAAAAAACCAGGATGTTCTCTTTCCTGTGAGATGTGCTTTGCACATTATTTTCCCCAAGGAATCATCCTTTAAGATCCAGCAGAAAAGCTACCAAATTGCTATGGTTTGGATCTAAAAAGTCACCCGGAAATCTCATGTGTTCAGAACGCGATTGGCTCTGGGTCACTCTGCTCAGCAGTGGATTCATCCATGGATGAAAATTCAGCAGCTAAAGCTGCTGTCAGGAGGCGGGACCAGCTGGACGTGGGTCACTGGGGGTGTGACCAGAAGCGTATCCAGATTCTCAGCTCCTCCCTTAGCGTGCTACTTCCTGGGTGCCATGGGTAAATAGCTCTCTTCTGCCATACTGTTTCAGTCTTAAAATCGGCAGACTGTGGACTGATTCACTGAAACTCTGAGCCAAGAAAAACCTCCTCAATTGCAGGTGTTGGATATTTTATTCCTACGACAGGGACTAAGACAGCTATCAAGCACTGACACAGCACAGACTCGAGTCACTTTGTAACACTTCAAGCAATTAACTGCATATATACAACATGACCCCCACCTCTTAGGCAATAGCTGTTGATCATCAAAGACTCAGTTCCTTGAAGCATGTTTCCAAAATCTGTAGTCTGCCATGAAAGATAATCAATACCACTGAATACAGGAAAGACCACTCACCATTACAGAAGTAAATGAAACTCAGAGTCACAGATGCGGCTGCCCGCACAGGGTTGCCAGGTTTGAAGTAGGGCAATGACAGGGCACGTTTGCACGTCTTCAGAGGTACCCTTGTCTCTCCTGAAAAGCTGGGACTTCAGGCTGGCAAGACTGGGGACAGAAAAGTGGCACAGAGCTGAGCAGCCATGCAGCATCTTCCCTGGTGGCCTAAGTAGGATAAGGAAGGTGGAGATAAATCTACAGCCTTGAAATACACTAGGGAGATGGAATGGTTGAGTTAGGGGAGGGAAAGTGGTGATTTGGGGACCTGGGTGAGAGGTGACTCCTGGAGAGGCACAGAATAAAGAAACAGGGCTGAGAGTGAAGACACAGGAAATCATCTGTGGTCCTGTGAAGTCTGCATTGTGGGGAGATAACCCACAAGAGGTGGCATGCACGCTGAATGTTTGAATCTGGAGTTCAGGATAGAAATCCGGGACAAAGGATACTATCCCTGGAGTACAGAGTAAGGAGAAATCAAGACACAAGTTTGGTAACTCAGATCAAACTGAGAAAAAAGGTACAAAGGGCAATGTAGCTGGCAGTCAGGGAAGAGGAGGGATCTCCTATGTGTGGCACCCTGGAAGCCAAAAGAACAGAAACGTCAAGATCAGAAAAATTCAAAAGTAATCTGGCAGCAGTAGGATAAAAATTTACTTGGGTTTTGTATATCCTCCCAGGATCCTCAAAAACACGTGTTCTTGTTCTGTTGTTTGAGATAGGATCTCACTATGTTGCTCCAGGCTGATCTTGAACTCACAATCCGCTTAGGGGTCCCTAACAGCTGGGATTACAGGAGGTACCACTGTATTTTGTTACCAATTAGGACAAACAGCCTTAAGAAAAGCGCTAAAATCTGCTATGACACCCTAATAAGCTGAGGAGCCACAGACTGTCTCCACCCAGCCACAGGGCATGCGTTTTGGGTTTTGTATCCGGGCTTGGGATGGACAGTCAGTGACCAATCTATCCGTTGCTCCAGCCTCATGACCAATGACACACACTGCCTGGCTTCTGGGCCAAGGTCTAGAATCCCAGCAGAACAGAGCTGGCCAACCCATGCACACACGGCCCAGTAACCTTGAGTTCATTAGCATACTGTTCTAATCAAATGACCCCTCCTACTCTGTCGCCCTGCCCACCACTACTAAGGCCAAAGTTCCTCAACTCTGCGCCATTTCCTGTAAACAAGAGACTGCCTACAAACATCCACACAGATACAGGAGGTCCAAGGCTCACCAAAAAAATTTGTTCACTGCCTTTAAATAAGGTTTATGTTTACTCACCAGCTACTTCCCTGGCAAAAAGAAATGTATCAGTAATGAAAATAACGGCAGCCCTGGCTGGCTAGCACCCAATGATCCAATGCCTCTTTTACTGGATACACACACACACACACACACACACACACACAGGATATGACTAAAATATTTCTATGATTTCTTATATCCTTGTTGTCTTTAGTCTAACTTCCTACCGCCCTCTGGGCCCGCCCCAATTTTTTTTTTTTTTTTTTTTTTCTGGTACCAGGGATCAAACCCAAGACCTCACCTTTGGTATTTACCAGACAGCAATCACCAATAAGGGCGCCCTTCTTTATCAACCTCCCCACTTTGTAAATTAAAATACTGAAAACACAGGAGTTAGCCTGCCTGACCTCAAGCGACCCAGAAAAAGATGGCTGCTTCTTTACAGAGAGGCAGAGTCTAAGAGAACAAAGCCAGTTAGAACACTGCAGCCTGCTTCACAAAGACATGTGTTCAGGGCCCAGTGTTGCACTTCAGCAGCTTCCCTGCTCAAAGGGTGAGGACTAATGCGCTCCACTGATCCCTTCCACCTCAAAAACCTACAGCAATAAAAACCCGTGTCACTAACCTGGCAGTCTACAGTGTCACACACTGACAATACACAGGGGAAAAGAAAAACCTGTTAAAAAAAAAACTTTCTGGTGTTTTCGGACAGTCTTGCTGTGTGGTTCAGGCCGCCTTAAACTCAACATGGAACCCAAATGGCCTCAAAAATGAGGAGATCCTGACCTTGTCAGCCTGAAGGGCCGGGATTAGCTGTGCCACAACACCTAACTAAAATGTGCTTTTGAATATGTAAATCCCCACATTTACATGAAATGTCTACTCAGAAGAGTGAACAAACTTTTGTAGAAATCCACACTGAGTATTTGTACATTTTAATTCAGTAGGTTAACAAAAAAAAAAAAGACTGGAGCAGAACCAAATGTTTTAATCTGCTTTTTCCCCAGTACAATTTTCTTTTTGCAAAATGAATTTATTTTAAATAACTCTTGGGATAAATAGCCCATCTTTCCAGGAAAAGAAAATTTTCAAACGTAACTCTGACTAGAGTATTTCTGTTCAAATGGATTTTACTATAATTGGTTTTGAGAAGGCAAGAATCAGAGAGATGGGGTGCTAAAAATAGATGCTGTAAAACTCAGGGGAACATACTTACAAGACCAACACTAACAATTAGCAAAAACATGGTATCACCAGTATTAAAATAGGGAATCTGAGCCCATTCCGGGAACACTGTCACATACGGCCACAGTCATCTGGGCTAGTTCCCTGCAGAGGTCCCAGGCTGGTGGACAGCCTTATAAGGTAACCGCGCTCAGAGAGCAGATAAGAACACCGCCACCACTGAGCACTTAACATTTCCAGAGTCTTCTACAAATATTAACTCATTAATTCTCCTGGTGTTCTGAGAGCACTACACTATCATTTCCAAAAAAGAAGGTGGAGGAAATATGCCTAATTACAATTAATTATAGCAGGTGGTGAGGAGCTGGCTACCTTCCTTAGGCACCTGGCTCAGGGCCAGGTGAGCCTAATGAACTAATGAACAAGAAAGAGAGGAGAAAAATTCCCAGCTTTGACAGTAACAGACTCCCCACTCTCTCCCTATCTCCAGCAGCCCCACCCGTGCCAGGATTCCAACCCTGAGTGTGACTTGAGACTCCCACTTGAACAGCCAGAAAAACCAGCAAAGTAGAGGCCAGCATCTGGAGCTAAACACACATACAAGGGTCGCCCAAAATTATTTCCATTCCAGAAAGGCTTCTACCTTCCTAAAACTCAGCATCTGTGATTACCGAGCCAATAAGAAATAAGACAGCAACCCACGCAGTTAGGAGGGAAATAAGTGGCTTCCTTACATTTCTTTTTAATTTGGAAAATTCCAATGTGAGATTATCAATGTTTGAGAATCAACGCTTTAAGCCATCTTGTGGCCAGGTGCTGGAAATAGAAAACAGTAGTGTTTAACTATGTATTTAAAAAAATAAAGTCGCCCAGAGTGTAAGCTTGCCTAGAGTGTTAGGCCCCCACATAAGGGAGGGCTCTTTGTTCATTAATTCTAAGAGCCAATCGTATGTTTGGCACAGAATAGTCATTCAATATACATTTTTTGGAATAAGCTGTCTCCTTAACTTAATATATGTTTTCAGTACATAATGATTTTTTGTTTTATTTGAGACAAGGTCTCACTATGTAGTTCCGCTTGGCCTTGAACTCACTAGGTAGCCCTGGCTGGCCTCGAACTTGAGACAATCCTCTTGTCTCAGCCTCCTAACTCCTGGGATTACACGTCTTAAATCTTTTAAACAAGCTGTCTTAATTTTTTCTGAGGGAAAAAAAGAAGCTCAAAGTCCAAACAGATGTATCAAAACTGTCTGGAGAAACTAGGTAGCTTATTAAGAAAGTAAAGAGATTTGGCCACACTGCTGGTGGCTGGAGGATCCAAAGAGCAAGGCACTGGCAATCCTGGGGGGAACACTGGACTGCTTCGTAAAACGGAGACTCTGAAAGAGAAGCAGACGTGTGCAGAGGATGGCTTGGCCTAGCTTTTAACAGACTCCAGGTACAGGAGATCCGCACTTAACTCTTCCCAAGGGCGTGACCTCGTCGGCTCCCACAGGACCTCTCCTCTTCAAGATCAGCATCTCTCAGTCCCCTTTCATTGCAGACCAGCACGGGAAGGGACCCATTCAAACCATACCATGACACATAAAGGATCTATGGAAAATACCGTAGCAATTTCAAGATACTAAGTCAGTAACTGACAAGAAAAAGCCCCACAGGCAATAAATCAGTCCTACAGTAGAAGTTTGGAAGGCAGAAGTATAAATACATGGAGTGGGTTAGGAAATACTGTTAGAAACTGGGCATAGTGGTACACACCTGTAATCCCAGCACTCAGGAGGCTGAGGCAGGAGGATTGCTGCGAGTTCAAGGCCAGACTGGACTACAAAGTTAGTTCAAGGCAGCCGGAATTGTGTAGCAAAACCTTGTCTCAAAGATTGGAGAAAAAAAAGAAAAAGAACAAGAAATCCTGATAGGCACTACAAAGTCAAAGAGTTGGAGGCACAATGACTTCAGGACTGGGCACCCAACAGTGGCAACAATCAAATGTTCATCCATAGATACTGGACAAACAAAATGTAGCATACCCATATACTGGGAATATTAATCAGCCACAAATGTGAGCCCAACCCGAGCAACTAGAGAGTAAAGCATCTGACATGAAGCTCAGTGTGAAAGCCCTGGGAAACCAAAAGCTGGATCTTCCTAACTATAAGAATAAAAATGGGGTGTACATTTGTACAGGGATTCACAGTCTTCCCAACACACTTCCACAGACACCAGGCCTTTAATGATGGAGCCGCCAAATGTTTTCAGGGGCTTCCTGACTGACTGAGGAAGCACCCGAGAGGTAGCCCCACACTTACCAGGTGCTTAGTGGCAGGTAGGACAGTCAGCCAAGGGCCTAGAGGTCTCAAAGTCCACATGGGTGGGAGGGAAAAAGGGGAAAGAGCCGACTGTGATGAGGTGGTAATCACAGGCTTATCAGATTTTCCGATGCCAGTGATGCCGTATAATTGGGTTCCCCACCTCCTGACAAGAAGTTACCACATGACTTATCACTGAGGGCTTAGGCAAGTCCCATGTCTCAAATTCCTCTGTTAAGGCAGGAGCATGAGAGGTTTTGGCTTAAGAGGCCTTGAGAGTCCATGAAATAAACTTCTCTGAGAAAGACTACTCCAAACTGCAGCGAGTTTAGTGTCACAAGACAGCCTCGTCTGAACTAACTTTCTAGGGTCAAGCCCCGCCTGCAATTTATTTGACTGATTCACTGTGACTTAGAGCAAATGTCTTCACTTCACTGAGCCTGGGATCCTCACTTACACATTAGGAATGCTGGTGCGGGGTAACTACCTCACAGCAGTGTTGGTTATGTGAAGTAACAGACATTCGGCAAGATAAATAGGCACCGGGAAAAAGTAAGAAAGGGCTCCTTGTCACCCATTAACAACTGTGGTTCTCACATCAACTTCGCTCTTCCACCAGGGCACTTCCCTGCCCTGTCAAGTGAGGGCTGCTCATTCCTGCTTCCATCCTTTTATGGTTACACAACTACTCTCCTACTCACTCCAGGGCCCTTGCCTGCCTATTTAAATCTTGCCGCTTCCTCCACACCTTAGCCTCTTCTACAGAGCCTGTTGCCCTGGTTCAAACTGATCCTTTCTGAATTTCTAAGCCCCTTCCACCTACATGTCTACATTTCACAATGCTGTCTGCTTATATACCACCTTGGGGTCCTCTCTGGAGTCCTTCCAACTAGTCGGGAAAACTTCATCTCAGTAGCCACTTCCATATCCTACAGAAAAGCCGAGACAACCTTGGGCTCTGGACCCGTCTTCACAAATCCCAAGGACGGTGCCCCAGGAGAGTCAGACTCCTCTCCTCTAATCAATGTTCGCTTTGCCATCTGTCAACCTGAATCAAGGACTCCAAGAAAAGCAAGCATGCATTTATTTGCCAGAAAGCTTTCGGTTCCCTAGATAGGCATAGCGGCACACACCTGCAGTCCCAGCACTTGGGAAACTGAGGCAGGAAGGTTGCTGAAAATGCTAGGCCAGCCTCAGCTAGGCAGTGAACTCAAGCAAGGGCAGCCCAAACATAGCAAAACTCTGTCGTACAAAAAAAGAAAAAAAAAGTTTTCAGTTCCTTTGAGAAAGCTGCTAGAATGCATAAAAACTCAGTATTTCATGAGTTCAACTGGAATTTACGCTGAAATACCACTGGAGTAAATGCAAGAAGAAATGCAAATTCCACTCACATATAACAAACAGAATGAGTCAAGACCTGGGTTTCCATTACATCTGTTCATTTCCTAGAGTCACTCTCAAACAACATGTGTGCAGGCTTTGTGGAGGGCGTGAGTGCCACAGAACGTTTTGGGAACAATTAAGGATGCCCTTGGGCTGGGGTTAATGGTGATTGTCCTGCCCACACGGGAAGACCCGAGCTGCACTCCTTGGCCAAGGCCCTGTCTGGCTCTTGGTATGCTGTGGGCATCTGCAGCGAAAACAGCCCCTGGGGAGATGAGAATGCCCCAAAGCCTAAGGAAAAAGGGGCTCTGAGCTTTCCTCTTCAACAGAGAGGGGCAGAAAGGGAACATTTTCACAAGATGCAGATCGTGATCTTCACCCAATAAAGGGCACTGTTGATTTAACAATAACTATAAAGTTCCTGGCTAGCTGTCACCAGCATTTATGTCCAACTGACCAAAATATTTAAGATCATCTTTGTCTTTACCTGAAGGGCAAACCAATCTGTGACAAGGGAAGTGGAGACTGAAGACATTTTCACCCATGCCAAAACACACATTGTCATGCTTTATCATTATGAGGGTACACCTTACAATAGTATACAGCTCAACTAGCAGTGCGATTAGTTCACCAGAAAATTTTGGAGGTCCACAGAACATCAGAACTACTGTCTTCATCACCAGACATTGTTACTAGCCTGCAAAAAAAGAAAGTATCTAACACATAGGATAAAAAAAAAAGATCAATACTTTTCATTATGTTCCCCAGAAATTATCTGCCAAACACTATTGTGTCTATCAAAGTATATGAAATAGAAGCCAGGGATGCAGTTCAGTGGCACAGATTCCTGCCTTGCAAGTGTGAGGTCCTGAGTTCAATTCCTGGTACCAAAAAACAAGCAAGTTAACAAACAAACAACAAAATATACATTTTTATAAGAAATAATCAGATGATGTCTTCAAGTAGAGCTAAAAATTTATGTAACATTCAGGTACTGTACAGATCACACTGGAGTATCACTTATGAACCCAGACAAAACACAAATGTGAAAAACTACAGTGAAGAAGCAACCTTGACATATTTTAAGACTACAGGGGCCGAGGATGCAGGAAAACCGGCCTGCTGATGGGCCTCTTGGTGGGAGTGTAAGCTACTACAGTGTTTCTGGAGAAGACTTGGCAATAAACATCAAATGTCTTTTAAAAGAATGTATGCCCTTTGACCCATAAATTCCACTTCCAAGACTTTAAGCTACGGAAATGGCTAAGGGTGTACACAGATTGAATGAGGAGGATGTACAGCACTGTTTATATCACAAAACTGGAGACCAGCTCCGAGTCCTATGAGGACTGGGTGAGATGCATTCAGCTACATTCAGACTATGAAGAATTAAAAATGTGTTTACAGAAATTTATCTACAAGATAACACTGAGCAAAAAAGCATCAAATCTAAAACTCATGATTTCATTTTTAAAACAAGATGTTGAAAGGTGTGTATGTGTGTCTGTGTACACATAAACAAAAAGATGAAAAAGCTGAGGCGGTAACATTGGTCAAAGGGAAAGGAGTCTACCATTTTTTTCTTTATGTTACCTGTGGGGGACAAAGGGGATAAGACAGGTAAATTTATCAATAAAAACAGATTTCATTTTGAAACACCAAAATACTGTAGAGAAAACCAACGTGAATATGGTATACTCCAAATTAGCTGAACAAGCGGCATAATTTCGGTACTTTTGATCCTGAATACCAAATAAATTAAAAATCCAATGGCTTTAATTGTTCTTTTAATCTCCAGAAGAGAAGCAACACATTACTACTATTCTTCTTTAAAGAAATGTTAGGAGAAATCACTAGCAGGAAGTACACACCAGGCCTTAAAATGTGCAGCAAAAAGCTGGGTGCTGCTGTAATCCCAGCATTCCGAAAGGCTGAGTGAGGCATGGTGGGGGTCACAGGTTTGAGCTCAACCAAAGTAAGAAACTTCATGAGAGTGTCTCAAAAATTAAAAATAAATAAAAAGATGTAGGGATGCAGCTGCAGGTGAGGGTGCTGGATTCAACTCCAGCACTGCATACATAGATTCCAAGAGAAAATGCTCTGCTCTGCATAGAAGCTCTGGGACCCATCTGTTACACAGTGATTACTACAAGTTTCCAATACAATAACAACAACAAAATGCATATATCTTGGGAGTTTTGGACAAAGGGAAACCACCCCAGGGATTTACAACAAACATAAGCTTCACTCCATCCCTGAATGAGAAATTCCTTAACTATACATTAATACATACAGGAGTGAAGAGGGAGGAATGTTTATGGCTGGCTTTCCAAGAGACATGACCGGGACTTCAATCTGAAAACCTGTTTGTAGGTTTGTAGAGATTTCAGAGGTACTGGGGTGAAGACAGAGAAGTCGGGTGGAATGGCTGGATTTCTGCACCTGGTTCTGCTGCATCGAACAGCACCTGTGCCTCATTCCTGCATCAGCAAACAACACTTCTCAGTGACTGCTGCAAGGTAAGGCTACACCAGTAAGAATCCTCTATCTGATTTACTACAAGAAAAATGAGCAATTTTCATGTGGATTAGGCCCCCCCAAGGGGCTTCTGGAACAGACAGGATAGTTAATGATTAAAACACCCTAAAGGGGGCTGGGGATTTAGCTCATCAGGCATAAGCGTCTGCCTTGCAAGCACTCGGTCGCAAGTTCAATCCCCATCCCCGTTACCAATCCCCAGTACCGATAAAAAAAAAATTAATAAACTAAACTAAAATAAAACATCCTAAATAGGGCTGGGGTGTGATTCAGTGCAACAGCACACACTTATTAACACAGTGAAGGCCCTGGGTTCAATACCCAGCACCCAAAACAAAACAAAACAAAACAAAACAAACAATTTTTAAAAATCTCCAAATCATCTTTGTCACATATCAGAAACACAGTATTGCAAAGTCCCACAGCACTTCAATCTCCCCGCCCCCTGCCTGCCGCTTTTGTTTTTGTTCCTAAGATTCAGAGTCAGCAGGCTGGGTGCACTATGACCAAATGGCAACAGATACTGGTCCTGCAAAGAGCAAGACATTTCCCTTTGATCATCTTAGAACACAGAGAGAATGGACAAACATTCCTGGGTCAGGACATTTTCACTTTGATTTGGGGCTTACCAGTCAGTGAGTCTAGGAACGTGGAAAGGCGGCAGAAAAAGCTGCTCCTGTTACAGCTGAAAAGGGCAAAAAAATAGTCCAGCTCCTTGTCGATAGCAAGCCGTATGCACCTCGTAGTAAGTAACAAATAGTTATGTTTACTGCAAATCTCAGGATGGCAACAGCAACAGGTGGCAGCAACAGTCAAAAGGGCCAAAGGAAAAAGGAGGAGGAAGAGGAACCCTCAATCCCAGGCTTTCAGTATTTAAAGGGTCGGCACCTCTAACTCCAGGCGCTTCCCATGCTGTCTCTCACTCACCGTCTCACTGGTGTCAACAATTGGTTCCAATGCCTCCTTGGGCATCACGACCTCATAAGCTTAAACACAAATAATCACTGGGGTAGTGTTGCGCCCACAGTCTAACAAGTGAAGGGAGAGGTCCCTCGACTTTTTTTAACTGAATTATTCCTGCACCCAGTAAAACTGGACACTCTAAACTCCTAAATCTATGTATATCAAAACAAACCTGCAGGAAGCGTCACAGTGTGGCTGGTCTTCAGGCAAGCTCGGAACGCTTGTCTACGAACAGTCCTCCAGGCCAAGAGCTGCCGAGAGCCATTACTCTACCTCGGGATGTGGCTCCAGAGTAGCCAGCTAAGAAAGGATCCCACGGGTATGTTTATCTCTTCTCCTTAAAATTACAAGTTATGTGGGGCCAAAGATGTGGCTCAGCAGTACAGCGCATGCCTGGCAAGCAAAGTCTTGAGTTCAAGTCTCAACCGCCCCCCCAAAAAGCTACAAGTGATGTTAGTGTAGATAATACAAGAAAATAAAAGCAAGAAAACATGCCAAACATATACTGAACCTAAGTTCCTCCAAATACATCCAAGTCAATATATTGGTAAATTGATAACTTACAACATTAACCTTTTTCAAGTTAAGTGTTAAGCTGGGGATGTATGTACTCAGTGGCAGAGCCCTAGCACTCACTCACAAGCCTGTAATGCAGGGAGCTCTATATTCTCCCTCTCCCTCTCTCTCTCTCTCTCTCTCTCACACACACACACACACACACACACAGATACACATACACAATACATACATTAGGAAGGGCTGGGTAGATTACTTTGCAAACACACACAAGACTGAATTAGATCCCCAGGCACAGTTAAATAGTAACAATAAAAATAAAACAGAGGTAGTAAGGAAATGAGGAAAATCTACCAAAACTGAGATCCTGGAATTCAAGAATACCTTCCCTGGGGATGGGGATTTAGCTCAGCGGCTTAAGGGCCTGCCTGGCAAGTGTGAGGTTGTGAGTTCAATCCCTGGTACCAAAATAAAAAAAGAATGCCTTCCCTGGGAACTTTGGAATTTACAAAAGATTGGTGGTTTTGAAACATATTGTGCCCCTGCTTCATATTTAAAATATGAAGTCGTGAGCTGGGCATGGTAGCACACTCTAGCATCCCAGCAGAAGTAGACAGATCATCTCAGTTTGAGGCCAGCCTGGACTACATAGTGAGTCAGTCCAAGGCCAGCCTGAACTACAAAGAGAGATTTTATCTAAAACACACACACACACACACACACACACACACATTATATATATACCGAGATTCTGTCTCAAAAAAAAAAAATTAAATTTGCCACGTGTGGTGGCGTATGCCTGTAATCCCAGCACTGCAGGAGGTTGAGGCAGGAAGATCAAGGCAAGTTCAAGGCCTGCCTGGGCTACAAAGTGAGTTCAAGGCCAGCCTGAACTGCAGAGTGTTTCAAAAATAAATAAATAAATAAATAAATAAATATGAAGTCTTTTAAAGGGAAGGAAGGGAAATGGAAAAACAGAAGGAAAAACATGGAAACTAAGCTTTTGTAAGTAAGGTGGAGAAGGGCTGAAGAAAGGGGAGGGGAATAGGGAAAAATGAAGAATCAAGATATGTATTATGTACCAGTACAAATTCCCTATAATGAATGTCATTATCATGTATATCTAAAGTATACCAGTAAGTTTAATTTTTAAAAAAAGGTAAAGCCTTCTTGCCCAGTGACTATATAAACAAAACACAAAACAAAAGTGACAGTTTTAATCTTATTTCTGCAATTTTGTAAAATGTTGTATCTGGTGCTATGGAGTAAAAACTCCAACCTTTTTACCTAACACAGGCTGCCCACCAAACCTATCAGCCCACCATTCTAAAAATATACTTGCCCTACAAAGCCTAAAAACATTAGTGTAACAATGTTTTTTCTTTGAAAAGATGTTTGCCATTTTCAGCTGAAAAGTAAGCAAACCACAAAACCATTTTCAACAAAATGTATGTTTCTAATTATTAGTGAAAAGATTTATATTCCTGAAAAAAATTGGTGTTGGAAAAGCAGAAGTTCACTGTTGCAAGTCAGCAAGAATTTGTAAAGGCAGAAGAATTCTGATAACACGTAACTACTTAGCGAGCAAGCAATATAAATTCAGGACCCTGCTGTACAAATACTGGTATTACAGCCGCTTTTAAGTGCAGAGAGGAAGCGTTTCAGCTGAGGGAAAGAGGATACATTATGGACCCACTGCCCAATGTCCCAATGATTACAAATCCTTTGTTAATCTACAGCAGTGATGGCGAACCTTTCAGAGCTTTCAATGATAACGAAGAGCCGGCTGACACAAATATGCCACAGGTTCACCATCACTGGTTTAGAGACTACCTATTATAGGCACTACCTACTATGGGTAGTCAGCTCAGATTTGGAAGATTTAACATGGTAATTGAAATTCCTTTAGCAGGTTTAGCAAAATACAACATCTGAAATTTCATCTCTGAGTAAACTGTACAAAAGGCTAAATGACCCACTGGGTATAATTCTGTCCATCCTGGTTGTTAGTCTTCTTGTGAGGAGGGAAGCCCCAACCCTCCAAGACCCACCTTGAGCTTCTGTGGGGCCACTTAAACTTGTGCCACACTTCAGACTCTCGGGAGGGACGATATCCGGGAGCAGGTCCCCACGTTTCTCCCCTCCTCCAACACAACAGCTAAAACCCAGATCCATTTCCCAGCTCAGGCTTTCTACATAACCCCTCCTCAAAACACAAAGACTCAGGGTGGGCCTTAAACAGTCCTTTTGTTCAGAGAGGGTCATTTCCTGCCATTAGCTCACACCCACAGACTCTCACCCATTTTTGAAGCAGGGGCACTGATTTGCTTATAAAAAACAAAACAACTTCAGGTACAAAAACCAGCCTTAAGAAAATCTTTTTTCCATACAGGA
>PVJX010018949.1:0-36552 GCA_004027295.1 Dolichotis patagonum
GTGCTCTAAAGGATATAACTGCATGTATGTTTAAGTATGTAGGATTGATAACCGTATTACTAAGTTTTTGTTGGATCATTGAATAGAACTGTTTGCAGCCTCACTGTTTGAATGTCTACTTTGTATGCTTTAATTTTGTAACATGAACAACTATTCCTAAGAGGACAATATGTAATTTATCAACTAGTGATTTCTTACTTTTTTTTTTAAATTCTGTATTATTTCTACCCTTTTTTCTGTTTTGCTTTTTTTAAAATAAAATTTAAAAAGAAATGCTACTGAGAATGCTGCTCCCTTACCTGGTTCACTGCTATGATAAAGCTACTGTCCCAATTTCCAGTCTTTCCCCCTCCAAATATTGTTAAATAGAAAAATGTTTTAAGCACAAATAACTAAATGCTTCCCTCAGAAGCACCGCCCTATTGCAGCAGAATTTTTAGGCCCAAGAGTCCCTGCCTTGCTGAACTCGCTGTGCACAGCAGGGCTGGCTGGGGGCCGCTGACCTTACAGCTGGGACACCAGCCGGCAAGGCCTGACCTGCTCCAGCTCGGGGACTGGAGGCCACCGTGGATACCACCGCAGCAGGCAGTCAGCCAAGGTTTTCTACCCATCAGCAGCTCCCTGCCCTGAGTGACTGGAGAGCCAGTTATCAGTTTATTCCCTGGGGGACACTAACACTCAGTTATCGTCCTGACCCTGTTTCAAAGCCTGACTCCTGAAAGACAAGGGGCATGAGAGATTTCCAGGAGAGAAGGAGCAAGCTGTTCTTTGTGGGGTCTCTCTTGAGCATCAGGTATGGGGCTCAGGACAAGGATCTCTAAGAATGCACAGGCAGCAGGGAGCAACTCCCAACAACTCCCAGGTCACAGCAGGGATCGCAGTCCAGCAACCCCTGCAGATGAATTCTGCCGACCCCCAAAGGCACACACGGCTTGCTCCTCCTGGAGGTTAGCCCTTGGGTGAGGATGCAAACTGCCAATTACTTGACTTCTGCTTTTTGAGGCACTAAGCAGGTAAAACAGGCCATAGTCCCAACCGCTAGGAAATGTGGGGTGACAGACGTGCCCCGTTTTAAGCTGCTGTGTTTATAGCAACAGGAAGCCCCCAGGACAGTGTGGAGCCCAGCTGGGTAGCATGCCCACCCGCCTTCTGGGGTTCAGTCTTTCCTCCAGCCCTGCTGCCCTCTCCCTGGCCCTGGTGTGTCCAGCATGCTGAAGACTGACCTTCACCGCCCCTTACCTGCCTGTCCAGGGGGTGGGCAGGCTGGACAGCATCATCTAAGTATCCTGTGCATTACTGGAAAATAAAGTTTAGAAAATAAAATGTGGGAATGCTCTTTGACTTGATGTTGCTTTCAACGCCACTGCAGAGACCGTCAGCCAATGTTTTCTAATAATTAGTATCCCCTGCCAGGCCGGTGGGAGGGGCATTTGTCATTTTCCACAGTCTGAAGCGCTGCTGAGGAACGCTGGCACCCAAGGAGTATTTATAGCTAAAGGCGAACAGCCAGATCTTTCACACAGGCGCTGTTTCAAAACCTAAAGCCTGACCGGTAAAGGTGAGCCCAGCAATGTCCTCCGTAGCCACACCCAGCGTCTTCAGGCAAGAGAGAAAGTTCCCTCTGAGGGTAAAGGATCTGCCCCAACACGACGAACGGGTGTGTAGTGCTGGTTTCCACCTCTTCCTTTCTGCTCACTGGCTTCTTTCAGGAAAACCCAGTATCACACAGAACTTTTCAAGTGACAAGTGGCAGAGAGTCCCGGCCCGAAGATGCCACAGCATTCGGAAAAACCAGAGTCTCAGCTTAGTGGGGAATAAGGTTCTGAGTCGACTTCCAAAGGGAGCCGGATGAAGTAAACACAGGGTGACTGCATCAGATCCCTTTGTTTTTTGGTACTGGGGATCAAAGTCACAACCTCACGCTTGCCAGGCAGGTGCTTGTGCTGCTGAGCTGAATCTCTGGCTCCTTGGGTCCCTTCTTGAGGGGACCCTGCCTGTAACTGGGTGGTGGGGCGCTCCCCAGGGAGACCAAAGGACACTGTGTTTTTCTGTCCATCTTAAAACACGAATCAGTGCAGGGAAGGGCATGGAGGGCTGAGCCACCACGTGCATGATTACCCTGGAAGTGGGTTGGGCTTGTGGGACGCGGGTCTGTTTCTAACAGCAAAGCCACCAGGTCCAGGCTGCATCTTCTGTCCCCATGCGGCAGGTTCAATGGGGCAGCTGGAGAAAGAGCATGTTTCCTCCTCCTTCCAGCCTCTAGATCTACCACTTCTAGTTGAGTGGGTAATCAAAAAAAAAAAAAAAAATACTAAACACTAGTCACTTCTGGTTCATGTTTAAGAACACTGCAGGGCCATTTTTTAAATTGCCCAATGCATGATTATCTGAGTGGAAAATCCTGATCTTCTTCCTTCTCAGTGAAAAAAAGCAGAATCAGAGAATCAAAATGCAGTTCACCTTGTCAGATACATGACATTGACCGGTGTCTACTGTGTTGTTGGGTGATAAATCTTTAGAGAGCACAGAGGCTAAAACCCTAAGAACCCACAGAGTGTATTTATAGTATGTCCCGCAGACTAGGTCCCACAAGAACACCCTTGCTGTTTCATGGATGGAAACTCCACAGAGCAAGGGAAGCTTGCGAATTTGCCAGCCGCTGCAGACCAGGAAGCGTACGGGCAGCCGAAGACCCCTCTCTCCTGCTCGCCACAGCCCTGCAAGCCCTCATCCAGACAGGAAATGCAGGGCCCGGGGGATGAGTAACTTACAGACAAATGACAAAGGTAAGATGTCACTGAGACCCAGGCTATGACACACTCACCGCCTTCCTTAAATTCAGTTACTTAACAGACTGGGAAAGCTTATGCTACACTGTGTGATGACTCCCCTGACTGATTTTATTGAGGGTATGTTTACATTATGAGCTTCGTAAACACATTTTGGAAAGCTCTGGTATAAGCGGTCTTTTTACATGTAATACTAAATACCAGTTCTGCTGCTGGTGAGTTTGTTAAAATTAAAAGGAGATCCCAGCATGGCAGTGCAAGGGTGGTATCACAGTTATCCGGGAGACTGAGGCAGGAGGATGGCAAGTTCAAGCCCGGCCTGGACAACTTGGGGAGCTCTTGTATCTAATTTTACTGGGTGCTGGGGGCGTAGCTCAGCATTCCCTGGATTCAAATGCAGCACTACACGTGTACAAAAGTAAAATTAGATTTCAGCATTTCCTCTCCTTTCTGTAATGGAGCCTAAATTATTTTTGAGCAGTGCAGGATAAAACTGACAAGGCAAGCTTCTTTGCAAAAGACTCTAGCTCTTAGGAAAGGATAAGCTCGTCAAAGCTGACTCTAAGTTTTAAATAAATTTGGAATTTTGAAAAGGCCTTGTTTACTGGACTGATTTGTATCGCTGCTCTCCATACTTCTGCCTGGAGGAACTCTGGAGGGCAGGATGGATATAAGAAAAATAGGAAGCCACACCAAGAACAGTTAGCAGTGCTTTCCTCATGTACCTGTGGCCCCCACGCAAAGCTAACCACACCGTTAGCTTTGAAATCGGGGTCCAGCTGGCTGCCGCAGTTCACGTACTGCCCGTAAGTATCAGCCATGGCTTCATCAATGCCGATATAAAAAAGGAAGGAAAAATACGATTACATTTCCTCATATAACATTTCAGCAGCTCTATGTCTTTTATTTCACTGTCATATTTTCCATCTCCCCCTGAATTATTTCATTGCCACACTCAGCACAGCGGACTGAAATATTATCAGGACTGATTTCTCTTGTTCCTCTGTTATAAACATTAAGGAGATCGTAGGACTAATAAAGCACAGTGTTCACAAATACATTTTACTATCTTCTTTCTCCACTTAAAAAAATTTTTTTAATTAATGACATTGTGATGCTTTTGTGATAAAAACTAAGAAAGAATGAAAACAAAAAGCATTAGCTTTCTGCACATGTCAGTTGGACGCTGGACTCTGAGGCATTTGCTTTAGCCAAATCCTGGAATAGATTACTACCAAGTCTGGCTCGGTCCACATCTCAGGAGCCAGGAGTCCCGTGAATGTTAATGTTTGGGCTTTTTTATCAGTCCCTAGAGCAGCACATGCTAGTCTTCCCAGAACCTACTTCTCTATTTTCCTGTACAACTCCCCACGCTTGGGACATCACACACACTATTTGGAGGTCTGAATTAGAGCCAATGCCTTCCAACTCTAAAAGCCTGCAATTCCATCAGATCTCAATTCTGCAGTCCGAAAAGAGGATATAGCATTAGCACTTGGGGACAAGGTCAAAAGACATTCTTTCTCAAAACAGACTAATAAAAACAAAGACATAGGAAATCCAAGAGACTTTCTGCTTTTCAGACCAGTAGCCTTCTTCCTAAACTTTCCGAGGGGCCAAGAAAACCTCCAAGAAAGGCATCAATTTAAATGCTAACTAAGAGGAGATGAGTTATAATCTTGAAAATTATACCCCATCTTTTCTGGGGGGAAACGCTGAAATTATCAAAGAAACTGGCAATTGACCAGGAAAATTGAAAATGAATCATGAGATGGTGAAAATGGTTCCTTTTGGGAACGTGTTACGGTTTCTATCCGGATGTCCCCCTAGACTCTCATGTGTTCATGGGTGACAGGACTATTCGGGCTTGTGGCTGACTTGCTTTTACAAGATGGGGCCTGGTTGGAAGAGGAGGATCACTAAGGGTGTGACCCAGAAGTGTTCCTCAATCTCTCTGTTTCCTGTCCTCCAGGCTGTGAGCAGCTCTGCCCTGCCAGGCCCCTCTGCCATGCCACCCTGACTTGGAGCCGGCTGACTATGGACTGAAACCTCTACAAACTGTAAGGCACAACAACCCCCCCCCCCCATTTCACTGTGGGTATCAGATGCTGTGTCTAGGCAGGGAGGAAAGCGACCGAGACAGATGGATGACAAGGGCCCCCTATTTTGCCTAAAGTCATTCTACATGATCACAGAAGGCTCAGTTAAGCTGTGAACCCTGCTCCATGAACCACCTTGGAGAGTTTTAGCATTCTTTCCCTCCAGCTGTTTTCTTCTTAGTCAAAATGAAAAGCATTGCTTCCAAGCTCTTCTTTTCACATAGCAGCTTCTTTTATCAGGGTATGAGCAGTACCAAAACTCAGCGCTCATTTTTATTAACCAGTTTTAAGGCATCTTGGTAAAATGACACCCTGCCCTCGGAGCACTGCTCTCTCAAATGAGATCTGTTCATACCCTGTAAGCCCTTCTGCTCCAAGGAAGGCTGTTATGAATTAAAAACTGGTGGTTAACTTAACACCAGCTGCATTAAATCAGTGTGGTGCTCCGTATAGATGGCCCAGCTGAGGAAAGTTGCCAGCATAAATAGAGATGTGGAGAAGACGAGTGAGGCATTGTGGATTCTCCTAAGTGTTGCTGTTTGGAGCCTTTGGTTCTCCTGGAGAAGCCTGTCCTGCTGGCTCCCCTGATATGAACTTAGCTGTTGTCATCAGAGGAGCTCAGGGCTTTGTCACTGAGAGTGGCTGTGGTTCACTTTGGGGGAGCTCTGCCCCTTACATTGAGCATTGCTTCCTGGCTCCGGAGGGAAAGATGTGTGCTGTTTAATCTCCAGGAGAATCTTGTCACGCTGGCTTCCTGGCATGTACTGGACTGTTCTCATTGTCAGAGGAGCTCGGGATCTCACTGTCACTGAGGATGGCTGTGGTATTTTTCAGGTGAGCCCTGGACCTTAATTTAAGCATCACTTCTTGTCTCCAGTGTAAACCCTCAACCTACTAGTGCAGACCCTTCACTCCGCTGGCACAGACTTTCTAGCTTCCACTGCTGACCTTTGGGCCTTCCCAGCTCAGATCTGTGAAACAGACTTGCATGAGACATTATCATGGGCTCTAGGTCTTCAGCTGGACTCACGCAGGACATTGCTGTGGGATCCACACTCTTGGCTGGATTTTCTAGATCTTTAGTGTTGTGGGCAGATGTCCTGTACTTTCTTGTATTTAACTCTGGGTGACCATCATAAAATACTATTATGAATTCTGTGTCTTATACATAATTGTTCTCCTTGTTGACCCCTGAGAATCCTCTGCAGAACCTGAGTGTACAAAAAGCACGTACACCGTACCCTCACTGTCCCTGCACATGCACTGCAAGGTTTCAAGACCTTCCAGACATAAGAAGAGGGGAAAAGAAAGGGAAGAAGAGAAAAAGAAAAGAAGAGACTAACCTTGGGGACCCCTCTCTCCTCTCGTTCCCTACACTAACTAAAAATATAGAAAAACGGATCAATTTTGAAGCCAAATGCTTTGAGAATTGTAAGTACAGCTATCAAGCACCTGCCTCTTCAGCACAACCAGCGGTGTTTAGGGCAGATCTTTCTCTGTTTCCTTTTTTGACTGTGTAAGTCTGTGATGGAGGACTTCAGCTGGCTCCTGCTGCAGCTACACCCTTTGGCTGTTGCGGTGCTAGGGGTGGAGCCCGGGGCCTTGGGCACTCTCAGTGACAGCTTCCTCTACACCCCCAACACAACTTGGATGCTTCAATGCTGTAGCCCAGGTGGTCCCCGAAGCCCACTGCACCAGAAAGACCTCTGTGCTGGGGGAGGAAGTGAGGAAGGTGCTGGACTAAAGCAGAGAACTCACCGTCCTACCGGTGCCCAGAGCTACGTGTGGCCTGGACTCTGAATATCCCACAGTGTACCGTCACCCAATAGGGCGTGACCAGGGCTGCCTGGTGGGGACAGAGAGATGACTGAGGCGATGACTAAGAAGTGGTGAGGCGGCGTGTGGTCTGTGACCGGAATCTATGACAGGATCCTAGTGTGCTTGGGAGCTTAGGACAGTCTCGTGCTCTCCTTCTGTAGAAGCAATGTCCACCACCCACACCTAGGGCAAGGGCCCGAGGGGACCCGTGAGTGGGAAGGCACCATCACATGGTGGCACCAGGGCCACTGAGGAAGTAAGGAAATTGGAAGGACATCTTCCGGGCACCTGCGGAAGTCTCCATCAGAGAGCTGAGGGAGCGTGCAGAGGAGGTCAATTCCGAGCAAGCAAATGATATAAAGACACCAAGTATACCATGAATACTCGGCCACAGGACGGTGAGAGCCAGAACACCTGGGTCATTTTAAACCTGGGAGACCACTACCTTCTGCAGACAAGAAATGTACACCTACTACATAAAAAAACCAGTCAAGGAAATGCAGGAATCAGGAAGCTAAGCAAGAAGCTGCCCTGCGGGATGGGGTGGGGAGACAACTGGAAGAGGAATCCGTCTTCCTGGATGCAGAAAGCGGAGGCTCCTGTCCCTCCGTCAGCAGCACTGATGAAGATAAAACACGTGGGGACAAGAGCTGGGCAGCAGGAGCCAGGAGAAACGAGCCATCTCACCTTTACGATGCTGTAACATTAACACCGGGGAAAGGAGTCCTTGGTCAGGCTTTAACACAGGACAGTGAGAGGGTAAAATGCACACAGTATTCCTCAGTAATGAACCTTTCCTGCAGCACCTGTCACCTATTGACATGCGACACTCGCCCTCCACTTCCAAAACACAACCCGCAGTGCACGGCCTGGCAGAGGGCTTGATGGTGTTCACGCCTCGACCTCAGTACTTCAATCTCCAACCCGATTATGTGCCGGAGTTTAATTGACCATGGCTACGTCGTGGTGCACGATGAAAAGAGATCGCTTGCAAAGGAAGAGCAGAAGCACAGGTTTAAGTATTTTAGAGCAACCTTAATGAGGACTACCCTCCAAACCCTGGAAGGAAAAACACACGGTAACCTTGTCAGGTCAATGAGACCTTGTGTGATGGCGCAAGAAAACAAAATTAATTAATGCCTTCCCGCTCTGGAGTGCCTGGGAGCAGTGAGCCGTTAGCAGGAAACTGGATGGAACCCTGTGCTCCCAGAAGTGACATGCTCGATATGGCAACTCATTCCGCCAGACAAAAATCCGCAAGCAGAGCCGTGGTTTACAGGTTAGGGTGAAATTCGGGAGCTCGACAAGGATGTCGAAGTGAAATGGATCACCTGGCAACGTCAGGGCACCTCCTGCCCAAGCCCCACCTGGGAGATGATTGAGGCACATCCCGGACCAGCTCCAAAAATCCCCTTCCCCAATCTGACTTCTCAGGGGTCGCCAGGGGTCACCCTGACTGTGGGGGTGCGTACTCCAGACTGTGAACCCATCTGAGGGACCCACCAAACCTCAGCCTTGGAGTCTGCAGGCCTGAGACGGGGCCCAGCTAACCTGGGGCCCAGAGGTTTATGGTTTTACTGCTCTACTCAAAGAGCCTGATTCGATCCGCCCTGTCTGCACACACACCTCTGTGCTCCGGAACCGAATGGCTCCAAAGAGTGAGCATGTGTGTGTGCATGTGTGTGTGTGCAGTGCACATGTGTGTGCGTGTGTTTGTCCAAGGGGGTGCTGGCAGAAGGCTCCCTTATAGGTGACTGTAATTTCCCACAATAAAGTCACGGCACAGTTGAGCCTTGTTGATTTTGATGGGAAAGTGATGAAAGCACTAAGGAAGCCATCAGAGAAATCTCATTAAAATAAAATTTCATTAAAGCAAAATGCCTTTTTGGATGCCTGATTAAACACATTAAAGAGTCCTGCCTGTTACCGTCTCCTGCAAGTTCACAAACCAGGGCTGGAGTGATGGGGACGCACTATGCTCCTTCCAGGGCAGTTCTGTGCACCCACGGCCGCTTCCTTCCACCGGAGACCCCCAGGCAGCGTGTGGTCTGAACAGCATTGGAGCGCAGGCAGCTTCTCCTCCATGCACCCAGTTTCCCGTCAAGCCTTTCTCAAGACACAGTGTACATCACCACAAGGCCCATGGCAGTCACACGAAACAGGAAAATCTGACTTCTGGTAACTAACTGCTTAGCTTCACTTTCTGTGCATAAAAAATGCTCCCTCAGCCCCTCAGCACCTTTCCAACTACCTGCAAAGACTTCTCTTGGCCCCTCCAAATCTTGTTTTTCTCCCATACTTAACACACTCTCCTCTTTCCCTCTCAGATCCCCCATCCTTTCATCCTCTGCTAAGAGAGCTCCAGGCAGAGTTCGTTTTTATCATTATAAAATAGCTACCTCCCTCCAAAGGTATGCCATTTGCTTCAGTCTTTTCAATGATATCTTTTTGAGGCAAGTATTTTCACTCCCATTTGTCAGCCAAAAAAGCTCTCTGTTGCTGTCACCAATTATCCAAGACTGGCTAATTTATGAGGGACAGCAGTGCTTGGCTCACCACGTTGGGGGTGGTGAAGTCCAAGAGCAGGCACGGGTATCGGCAAGGACCTTGCTGCCCCAGGAAACGGCAGAGGGGCCCATGGTGACCCAGGGCGAGCGGGCCATTGGTTTCTTCCTCTTCTTGCAAGTCACTAACGCTATTGCGGCCACCCACGCCCATGACCTCACCTCATCCTTGTTCCTTCCCCACATCCAAATGCCACTAATGGGAACCCGAGGATTAAGCTTCCAACACCAGAACCTGTGGGGGACACATTGACAAGGAGATGACGCCAAGCTCCGGGAGCCTTAGCCCAGCCCGTCACGGTGGCTTGGGAGGACTCAGCACACAGAGGCCAAACACTGTCCTGACACACATCACACAGCTCAAGAACCAACACCCCACAGCCTTCTGCAGACCAAGCACCACACTTCCAGGGAAGTGGCCTGCGACGTCCAGCGCACTGCTAGACCAGGCTGAGTCGGGATCACTGAACACCAAAGATGAGTTTCACTCAGCCACCAAGACGGGCGGCCTTCGTGCAAAGGCGTTTCTAGTCTGCACTTGGTCCTTTCTACTAGAGTGGCGCTTTCTTCTTCTCTTTCTGCTGCCGGGGTCTGAACCCAGGGACTATACACTGAGCTACTTCCACAGTTCATATATATGTGTTCTGTTTTTTTTTTTTTTTGAGACAGGATCTTGCTAAATTCCTCAAATCGGGCTTGAGTTTGTGATCTTCCTGTCTCAGCCTCTCAGAGTGCTGGGATTATAGGCATTAGAGTTTTTAAGCTCTTTATCCCTTAAGAAAACCTACTTAGCTGTGTTTTTCTGCTTTTCATAAAAGCTCAGTTCAAGGAGAGAGAGGACTGAAGGACATGCTTTCCTGGGACAATGCTTTTCCTGGGACAATGCTTTTTTTTTTTTTCCTTTTGTCTTTTTGAGACAGGGTCTTGCTATACAGTTCAGGCTGGCCTTAGGCTCACTTTGTAGCCCATGCTGGTCTCAAACTTGCAACGATCCTCCTGCTTCAGCCTTCTGAGTGCTGGGATTATAGGCGTGCACCACCATGCCTGGTTTGGGACAATGCTTTTGCACCTAGGGACCGGGGCTGAAGGCTGCAGCCAGGCGGAACTTTCCACAGTTTATGTCACAAACAAGGGGCACTGTCGTGCACTCCCTTAGCAAATCTTCTGCAGGCCAAAGTTTTTCTTTTTCTTTCCTTTTCTTTTTGCTACTGGGGATCGAACTCATGACCTCACACTTGCCAGGCAGGTGCTTATGCCACTGAGCTAAATCCTTGGCAGGCTCATGTTTTTATATCCCAGGAAAAGCTACTTGTATGAATGTCTGAAATTTATAAAAAGATTTTATCTTGAGGGGAAAGAACCAAACCCATTGACAGCACTGTGCCGCTGGAAATCGTAAAGTGACTCAAAAAGGAACCATTTGTTGTACCCCAAGTCCAGTGGAAAAGAAAAATCCTGTGTCAGAACCATGATCAACAATCTCGAGCCTAAGCATGAGAAGAAGTTAAACTTAGCAGAACGATCCACGGCATGAGTTCCCTGATTGTGCCCCTGACACGAAATCCTGTAGCTTTCCTTCCGGGACTCTGGGAGCGATGCGTACAGCACTGCCGGGTACCTGCAGTTATTCCATTACACAGAGACAAGCCGTGGAAAACTCTCCTTAACGCTAAGGGGAAAAGCTGCTTCTCAGATAGTTTTTCCAGAATGGGACACTGGAAAAAATGCACTCTCGAAGGATTATGAAAGGTCTCGAAGCTTTACCATGCAGCTCAACTGCAGGTACACTACTGAATCATCTGTTTCTAGAATTAACCTCTAATTCAGTAACTCAACACTTTGATGTAGGAAATTAACTGAAATCCATGCCAGCAAAATGTAGGACATGGGTCTGTGTGTGGCAGACCTTACAAGTTCCTGGGAAAGCCACGTCAGTGTTTGTAACGATTAAAATCCTCTCCGAGTCAGTCAATGACAGACCAAGTAACTTTTGGCCTAAGAATTATTTTTTAAACATGTTTTTTCTATGTCTCTGCAATTGTTTAGTAACACACCCCTTGCTCCCACCCTCACGTCTAACCATCAGTATGAAACGAATTTGAACCTACACCTACAAGAACAGCACCGGGCACACAGGTGCGCAAAACACAACCAGGATGACGACAGGGCTGCCACCAAGGAAGCGGGGAAGTGAGTGGGGAACGTGGGAAACCAGGCTGGCTTCACGCAGCTCTTGGGGAGAAAGACCAGACAGATGACGCCACACGCCTCCATGCTGCCCCAGAAAAGGGGGTCCTGGATCTCCCCCCATTACTCAGGCAGAGGCTACGAGCCTTAAGTGTGAGCTCTTTGAATGAAGATGCCACATCTGCAACTGGATTACCTTGCTAAAAGGGCAGGCCACACTGCCCGGGGCCACAGAGGCCTGCCCGGAGCTCACCCCCGCCTGCCACTCCACGCAGCCCAGGCAACGAGGCAGTCGCCCCTCCCCCATGCCACCCTCAGGCTGTGGGTCCCGTCTGCCAACTTGTTCCTCCTAAACATCTCTGACAGAAACCCTGCCATGGCCACCACCAAGGAAGAGGAAGTTCTTCTTTTTTACCAAAAGAAGAACAGAGGACTATGCCCTTCTACATAACAGAACCTCAATGTCCATCGCTACATGCATTTTAAAAACTAGCCCTCACCCAAGCCAGAGAAGGCCACGGCTGTGTAGAATTAGCCCACTTCCACTGGGTACAGAATCTGTGAGTTTCCACCAAGCAATGCGGCCATAAGCTATGCAAATGCAGACGATAAAATCCACAGCCAGAATATTAAGGAAAGTTGATTTTCTAAGACTCCAAATTTTTGATCCTGTCATGAAAAGTATTGGGTATTTCATCTTTATATCAAATCAACTTTTACTTTTAATGGTACGATTTTGGGGACACTGTCCATGTTTTTAGTAATTTACCTCCCGTTCATGATGGAAATAATTTTGTACTTAGAACCTAGGTCCAAGTAATTTTCCATCATTCTGAGAAAATAAAGGCGTGTCTTGGATGTGAGATACCAGCATCCCACAGCTTTCCACGTTTAGGACTGGACTCTCTGTCCAGAGGACTGTGCTTACCTCCACATCACAGGCATACTCTGAGCCATCCAGGAGGACCACCTTGCACTGCATACTTTTGGGCTTTTTGACAATCTTTAATGGAGACCGGGAGAGTTTACTGCTGGATGACTTCTGAGAAAGTTTATCGTCTTCAAACTGCTGATACTCGAGCTGTTTTGCAGCTGCAGCGGCAAACTCCTGCTCCTTATCGGTGACCTGGGAAGAGCAAACGATGAACAGTTTCATTACAAGACAGGAAATAAACACTGCACTGCTTAGGTAACGCACAGCACTCGGGAAGCAGCGTGCTTTCCCGGTTTGTAGGGCCTGGAGGTATCAGTGGGGTATTAGGAGTGACTATCCACGTCCAAATACATGTAATCTTAAGTCTCACCTGAACTATGCATGCTATTTAAACGACTCAGTGGGCCTTATTGAAGCTTGACTCCAGGATTTAATTTAAGAGCACTGAGTTAGCAAATGCCATCAAAGTTTCGCTAAGCAAAGAAAATTGATTCCTGACTTTTTAAAGACATCAGAGTTCTCTAAAATAAATCATCTGGATTGTGTCTTACGTAGTCTTATTTTCATAATTCATTGGATTTTTCTATATTCCTCAACTTGTTATAGCCAGCCCATCCATATCCCTACAAGGTATCTTAGAAAGTTCAGGGCTTACAGAGCTTCAGGTATTAATCTTTTTATGATATTATGGATAACGAGCCAGTACTAGAACAGATCAGATCTGTCCAAAAGCTTTAATCTGCTTTCGAATCTCAAGAGCCTGGTCCAGTGCAGACTCAAAACTTCAGAGGCCCCTCTGTGTCAGTCCCTGGGACCCCTATTTAAATCACCCATGGCCGGACTAACCTTCCTGCTACTCTGAAAATATGCACCCACAGTCCACAGCGAGATACACGCTAAATCGGAAGAAGCTCAACATTTCTTCTCAGACCACAGCATACTATCCCCCTGGTGCTAAAGGGTTCCTGGGCTCTTATGTAAAGACAGTACCGATGGTTTATTATTTCAGCTTTTCTTTTCTACTAGTCACTGCAGCTTTATAAAAACAAAATCCTTTTTGGTGTATTCATTTTTTATTTCAGTTACATATTTCTGCTTGTTCCACCTGTACTTTCATCCACAGGTTGCTGACAGTTCTTTCCTCCACTACCACACCCAGGGACTCTAGATAATGACTTGGGAGCTTCTTATGAATTGAAGACCAATCTGCTGTGCTTACGAGGGCAAACCAAGGGAAAACTGAGTAACCAAAAACCAAAACAGGTGGGAAAGCAAGGTCAGCAAAAGCAAGCCAATAAATGAAAGAAAACCTGTCCTGGTAACTTGGCCCAACCTTTCTGACCAGTATTCTTTCTGTATCAAACCATTACAATAAGAGATAGAAGAAATCAACTGAACTGTTATTAAGGCTGCCCTTGAGGTAGATTAAGGAGAGGTCTGGTAACCTTGGACTTACAGATCAATAACCATAATGTGTGTTCATAGGTACACTGCAAGTTACGTAAGATTTAAGCATATTTACTTTATACTTTCATCTCTTTACAGGTAAGGTCCATTGAAGCTGTATTTTACTTTAAATTTTACCTGAAGTCAACTTTTTCTATGTATTCAGGACTATGAAATTTCTTTGTTCTACTAAATAAGAGTCTGTCCTAGAGTAAGGGTTGTTGAAATGTCAAATCCAGAGCAATTTAAATCACATCACAGGATGAGTCTCATTGCCAGGGGCACTTGGATGATGAGTCTACTTCTGCGGCTCTGACAACACATTTTAGAAACAACTTCACCAGTTCCAGAAGAGCTACGTACTCCAATGACATGTCAATTGTAGATCATGATCAAAAGGTATCGGCACCAATCATTTCAGCAAATCTTCATTCCATTCAACTCTCCTAGCAGCTGGGATGTGGGTACCATTACTCCCACAGCCGATGAGGAGAGGGAATCCCCCAATCCTAGGAAATTCACTCCAGGTCAAAAATGAAAGGGACCTGCAATTCAAAACTTCAGCCAAACCCACACATCAGGAATCACCGTGAACCAAAACATAGGGCATTTTACCTGCAGCCCAATGGGCTTCCTTTCCTTTATAGCACAGAATTCTACAGAAGACTCCTAAAAATGATCTTTCCTGCATTCTTCATTTTGCAGATGAGCAATACAAGGCCCGAGAGCCCAAGAGGGACAGGTGACAGTTGGGGGGAACCAAGACCAACTGTGGTCTCTACCCTGTACGGCAGGCATCTCTCCCTCTTGTGGGTCAGTAGCATTTCCCTTGTGTGGTCTCAGACACTGGACTGCAGGACACACAGCACAGTGACACACCACCCAGCGACGCTCGCGTTCAGCACTGGACCGACCATGTGCAACGCTGGTGGTCCCACAAGACAGTGGGATGAACCTGAAGAATTCTTACTTGCTGGCAACATCACAGCCATTATAATGTCACAGTTCAATGCTCACGTATCTGTGGCCATGCTGTGAGCTGTATAGAACAATGCACACATGTGTGTGAGGTGCGTAATCCAAGATAATGAAAATAAATGAGGACATTGTTGCTTTATGTATTTCCTGGACTATATTTCTTAAGGTTAGAGTATATGGCTACTTATATAAATCAGCCCCCAAAGCAGCAGTCTCATCCGCTTAGGGTTACGGCCTGGGTTACCCTGCCTCTAGGTTGCATCTGTTTCTCATTTTTCACTTAATCTCATGTAGTTTTGTGCGGTGCAGTGCTAGGAGGAGTCGGCTATACTTTACACTGTGTAACACGTCTCGGTGTGGAGCAGCAGGCTGCACCGTTGAGATGTGTGCACCTATGGGGTCACTGTCACACGTGACAGAACCGCCCAATGGCGGGTTTCTGAGGGCGCCTCTTCATCCAGGGACACTGGACTGTGTGCCTACTGTCGTCCAGACACAGGTACTCTCTTTCTTTAGCACCTTCACTTGCATTTTATTCCTTTTAGAATCAAGGGCAAGAGAATGAAGAAAAGCCAAAGTGTCACAACTGAAGTGAAAGAAAACCAACAAAACTAAACAGCGCCATTACGGCGCCACAAAAAGAAAAGCCAAAAGTAAAGAAAACTGATGCCAACAGCAGACCTTTAGGGTTAGCCTGCCAGGCAGGGATGCTGCCCCAGATCGCAACACAAAACTCTGGAGATCAAACAGAGCACCATTAATTACAGAGGAGCTATTAATAAAGTGGAAACAAGGGTTATTAATACTGCCAACGGGCAGAACTCGCAGATGCTATGGGAAAAGAAATAAAATAACCTGGTTGTAAGCACAGTGTTGGATGTCATGACACTATGTCGTGACTTCCAGAGATTTTTCACTACTATGTTGATTTCATGTCTCTTTTTCTCAATATCACCTAGAAGTTCTAGCTCACCACAAACACTTTTAACCTGTAAGAGCTCAACCACTCCAGGGACCCCAGATTCGGGCAGCACATCCAGGTTAGTAATCTACAACACCCTGATTCCTAGATTGCAGTTTTAAGACCAAAGAAATTTTAACACAGACTCACTGGAGGTCTGGGCATAAACCATGCTTTACTTTTAAAACAGAATTTTTGTTGTTTGGGGGCCTCCCACATACTTAGCATGGGCTCCACCACTGCCTTCCACCCCAGTTCCTTTGACAACTCCGAAGGTATGGAAAATAGAGCTGAAAATAAACATGTGCGCAGGGGGCAGAGACCCACTTGAACATCGTCCACTAATACGAGGGTCAGGAGGACGCTTGGGGAAAGTAAAAGCATCCCCAACCCTTATTCAAAGAAAACCACAACTGGAAGCAGAGTAAAGGCTGTCAGGTCGCCGTCTCCCTTTCCAGAGAATCCAGACAGGCCCAGGCACCTCTGGCCCAGATTTTGGAGTCAGTTAAATGCCTCATAGGAAGCAGTGACCGGGCAAAGCTGCGGAGTGTCTTGGGCTGTAAATGCCCTAAAATTGCAGCGGTTTCCTCTGCGCTGGGGTGGCAAGGACCCTCTGGAGCCCCTTTCTCTTCCTCCTCCTGGGGGTGCTCACCTCCCTGTGCACCGGAGTGCTGTGTGCCGCGGCGCCCTCGAACTGCTCCAGCGCTTGGGGCTCCGCGCTCGCGCTGGGGGGCTCCTCACCCTGCACCCCTGCGTGCCCCTGTGCCCCCGCCTCCTCCTGGGGCGCAGCCTCCTGCTCAGGCTTGGATTCTGAGTCTGATCCGGATTCAGTCGTCATGGTTGATTGTTCTGGAAGCAGAAAACAAGGACAGTGCATGGTGTTAGAGGTTAAAGACCTCCACTCTCAAGCCAGGGCCCTAACCCACCAGCAGGAGCTGCCTTTAGGGACCCAGGAAGCCCACTGCAGTCCGGGCCTAGCACCCAGTGACTCACTGGGGAACCAGCAGCCGAAGTCGATCTGTTATGATTACACCTGATGTCTGCTAGGTTTCTGCCGCAGATGATCATAAAATGACATTTCCAAAACATCACAATCATTAAATGACTTGTATTTAATTTCATGAAGGTGAACTTGCCATACATGCAGATGACTAAACTCCTGGGACCTGTGAGAAAATGATGGCTATGGCTGTTCCTCGTCTCCCTCCTCTTCCTCCTCTCATCTTTCCCCTCCTGAGCCTAGGGATTCCTCTGGGAACCAATGCTTTTCGCATCTGATTTCCCCTAATTCTCGTTTTCTCCGTTGGAATTTGGAACCACAACTGCAGTAGAGCTTTCTTGCAGGGCGGCGGTCTTGTCTGCCATTGGGCAAGCGCTGGGTACCGCCAGGGGGCCCTGAGCAGCACCCCTCCTCCTCCCCTTCCCAAATTAATTCTCATCTTCTCTCGGCTTCCTCCTGCTTTCCTAAACACTACAAATGAGTTTGCTCAGATCTCCAAAGGAGCTCTCCCAAAGCTCTCAGTGTATCATCCTGAGTTGGGCTTGCCTCCCAAAACACCCCTAACCTACAGGCACCATCTTCCAGCCGTGGGATGGTCCAGGGAGGCCTCTGTGCCTCGTGTTTCACAGGTGTTCAGGTGAAAACCGAACAGGTTTGTTCCATAAGAACTGACTTCCTGTTGCTGGTTTTTCGTTACTATTAGACACAGTGCCGTGTTTGGAAGCAGACTTCTGCACCAGGCATTAAGACAGCTACGATGCCAAGTAGGCACGGTGACATTTTAAATCACATCTTATTTACGGCTGGTAAACATCTCGAAAAACAAATGCCACAGAATGTCTCTTTTCTGTGCTAACTTTATGGCGAAAATATCACCTGAGCAAGGGGCTGGTGTGATATGCAGGAGAACAGAATACTCGCTGGTAGAATACAGAACTATGCAAAATACAACCAGTAACGCCAGCAAAGCCATCATTCCGTTTCTGCCCCTGCCACACACAGCAGGAGGAGATTAATGACTTAAAGGATAAGGGACATCACCAACGGCAACCAGTGTCACCCTAGCTTTTCCTCCTGAGAGCACTATTCTCAGTCCTGCACTACTCCTCCTGGTGACGAACAGACACATCAACTTGGCGAGCGGAGAGAGGCCGGCAGCATGTGTAAATATCAAGCCCAAACCCACAGCCAGAGCAGGACTCAAATAAAACTGACACATTTTCTTCTTTTCCTTGTACATTTCATTTTGGACTCTCATGCAAATCCTGAAAGTAAACAGTGATTTCTTTGCAGTTTTTGGAAGGGGGATGATCAGTTTTAATAGTCAGTTGAATTCACCATGTACTGAGGACTGCGTGTAGGGCACTGAAAATGTGGCGGACCCTACTGACTTGCTCACTTCTCTCCTCTGCGACCTCTGGCTCTGTGAGGCCAACTCCGGGTGCCAGTGTAACACATCTCCCCTCCCTCCTTTCCATCCTCGGACCCTGGGGCAGCTCAGATCAGGGATGAGCGTGTGCCGTCAGCTCACTTCCCTGCCTGGGACCCGGAAGACACCTCACTCACCAGCTGGCCACTCCTTCTCATCTCATCCAGAAAGGATGGTCCATGTTCATAGCATAAGAAAAATCACTCCAGTAACAGCCATACTGCCATGAACGCCCCTCAAAACAGCCCCTATGAACACCCTTCACCCCTCGTGCTTGCCGTGTCCTGAAGCAGTGCTGGAAGCCATCCCATGTGACTGATTCACTCACACTGTCCTGGCTGACCCGATGCTCTCAATCAACGGACAGTGTTTCCCTTTCCCGGTCGTTGACTTTGGGAAAGGGCCAGAAGTCACACGGGGCCGGGTCAGGTGAATAAAGGACACTAGGATGCACTGTCCGTCCGCAGTGGACTGGCTGTCCACTGGATGGTGCCTGGCAGCGGCCTTCATTGTTCTTTTTCTTCATCACCCCTCGTAAAGACACTCACGAAAGAGGACTTCCAGAACTGCTTCGGAACATGGCAGGGATGCTGGGAGAAGGGTGTTCAAAGCAAGGGAAGGATTCTGAGGGGAATTCATGGCAATGTGTTTTTTATCATAGTTTTTTAAAAATTTAAACATCCACCGTATGTTTTAACCACCTTTCATGCTTCAAACACTCCTCCCCCCAGCCTCTGCCTGCAGTCAAATTGCAGAAAATTCGGCTTCTCTTCTTTCCCCGTCTTCTCCCTCACACACTCTCCTGGGGTCCGAATCCTGAGACTCAGTGGCTGCCCGACCACTCCCAAGCTCAGATCCCAGTATGGGGCGTCCAGGTGAGGCTCTCCCTGCCCCGCAAAGCGCTGGAGACTTTCCCCCAAGCCTGGTCCTCATCTCTGCATCATCTCATGCAGTCACTGGCAGTGTCCCTTCCATGTCAGACATCACCCGGCTTCTTCCTTTCTCTTACCTTCTTCAAACAGCTTCCCAATGCACTTGCAGTAAAATCCGAACTCCTACCTAGCGCAGCCCTCCAAGCTCCCCCACCAGTGCCTTCAGCCCGTTTCTAAACCACACCAGTCTCCGCCTCCAGGTCTGTGAGAGGGGGTGACAGCGCTGTTCCCCCCTGCCCATAAGCAGCCAGCTCCACACTCCTCCAGGGCTGTCCCAGAGAGGCTGGCCCTGGCCACACAGCTCTTTAGCCTGCCTTCCTGTGACCGTCAGATTTTGTGATTATCCCCTGCTCATTTGACCCATTGCCTGTATATCCCAGGGTGAAAACCATGTCTGTGTACACTCCAGTATACCCAAGATTTTACAGCATAGGAAAATCTCTGTAATTGTCTGATGGATACATGGCAAAGCCAACCTCATTTGTTATCATGTGCTTGCATTTAAAAGTGCAATATCTCCTTCACAGTTTTAACTTGGGAACAATCTCTTAAGTGTGTAAAAACTCAGTATTTCTATGTTTTATAGCCAAGAACATCGAATTTAGTTAAAAATGTCTGAAGTGAAGACCCTAAGAGGTAGAAATTTATACAAATAATACAAGCATACATACATATATATGTAGTTTGTATAATATATATGCAAAGGTATATGTAATATGAAAAGGTAACATGTCTACCCACCCAATTTGAAAAATCAGAACATAATTAATACTAACTCAGCCCAATGAAAATACTGTTGATCTTTTTAGTCTAATACTTTTACCAGTAAAATGAAAGTCTTCAAAAAAAAAATCAAAAAGAAAAGGTGGTGTTTCACGGAATCTCTATTAAAAGTAATAAAATAAGAGTCATTAAATCACGAGTATAAAAAGTAAAACATAAATAACTACTAGAAAAAACATTTTTAAAATGCTCATTTTTTTCCCAACAAGGCAGTTCTTGCATATAAATTATTTTATCATTCAAATGATTTTGGATATTATCAAGGTCTTTTTACTATGTTTCACGAATATCTCTTCACAATTTTCTGTTACTACTATTATGAATGGTTCAGCAAAATCGCAGATGTAATTTAATAACTAGATGTCAAAACAGTTACAGAAATAAAAAGCTAGAATCTTGTTTCAAACTCTAAATGTTTCCATTTATTTCATCCCAAAATCTATGTCAGTAATTTATGAACATAATACATGAAAATAACTAGCAGAAAATATGGGTGAATAATAATTATTTTAGTCTCCTGCTTCTTTTTCTATAATACAAGAGGCTCCGGTTAGAAGCCAGATGACTAAGGTCCCTCCCTGCCAATGCAGTGAGAGATGCCCAGGATGGAGAGGGGTGGGGTGGAGGAGAAACCCTAAGATCTTTCCATCTGAGTCAACCAATCTGTCACGCCTTTCATAGTCTTCTTGCAAGTACTTCAATACTCTTTAAACATAGAAGGGTTTTTTAAAATGTTGAAATATATACATCTCATATGAGTACATTTCTAAACTTTGAGTTACAATGTTATTGAATTAAAATAGAAATCTTTCTGAAACACATGCTATTAGTCGCGGGACTCAACAAACACTAGACGGAAGGCAGAAACAAATAAAGGAGTCCCAATCTTGACAGTGATGTTGTTATTCTAGTCATGAAACCATTTTGCACCTGCCTTTGTCTTTAATTCTAAGACAGAAAGCCAGCTATCCACAAACGGAAAATGCAAAATGGATGCAGTCCAACACCCACCTATCAGCTATTCAAATAATAAAGTAATCTATTCATTATTTTTTACCTATGAATATTCTACATAATGACTTGTCACAACACCATATGAATCACAGAACATCAATCACCAAAATAAAACCCTATGCCCTTGCCAGATATTTCTTTGGCATATTGCTTTTTGCTACAGGAGCAATATAATAAATGAAAATTATTACTATGTTTGATAAATGTTTTAAAAAAAACTTTCATAACTACTGAGAGACTGTAAAGCAATGATCCTTTAAAATGGGAGGCTTTTTAATTCTGGAATCTCACTGGAATCAATATCCAATTCCACATATCTGAAAGGTCGTAAGTTCATATCGTACCAAAAAAGAAATATAAACCAATGCCAATGGTCTAGATCAGAAAATTCAATTTAAAAATCGTTAATAGTCCTCTGCCTATGTGCCAATACAAGCAAACAATAAACTGATGCTTTACATGGCAAACAATTAAAATTGAACACCTTAATATAGCATTTCTAACTTTAACTCATTTTAGGACTTTATAGGTGTGCTCCTTCACCAGTATCTAAATGCCAAAGTATTTTCTAAACTAGGTTTTCATGATATTCACATTGCTTTGGTTTTTGTTTTGCTTATATTCATCCCTTGCTTTTTTGGCCAACTCTTGTCATCGAGAATCACACCTTTTCCTTTTGAACTCACTAAGGACTATGTCCTAGGGTCCCTTATCTTTGAATTTGTTTAATTAATAGCTGATTATTTGGGTTATTGGAAGCAAATTACAATCTCAAACAGAAAGCAACACAAAATGCTGAGCTCTGATTTAAAACTGTGCCCTCTGAGCTTTCAATTTACCCCACTGTTTGTGATGCGCTTAGTTCCTGTAAACTCCAAATCCTAGCGAGCTAAGGCTGCCCCTAAGTCCGCCAACCTAACAGCAAGAGGAATGCCTTACCTTTAAGGAAACATCAACTATATTTCCATTAGCCTCTTCAGGGATACATTTATTAAATGACTACCCAGAGAAATGGAAAGAAGCTTCAAAGAGTGCTTTTCGCAGGTGCTAACGAAATCACACGCACAATTCCCAATCCAATTTGCTCATAAAATACTGGTCACTGGCATGCATTTCAAGCTGTGTTCCTTTTCACCCCTAAATCTTTATTCCAAAGGAGGAAAAAAAAAACAAAAGCAATACATATCAGTTCATATTTACCTTCTCTACTTCTAGAAACAGCAGCACAAAATGCTCACTATCTCCTGACTAAATGATGGCTACATGAATTTCTGTGTTCAGATTTACTTCTCTCTCTTGCTGATGTGAAAATTCAATGGACTTTTATTAGAAGATGCAATTGAAGACCTAGTGAAATAAGATGCTTATTACACATTATTGTCTTTGACAGGTTTCTTACGGAATGATACAGCATTTCATAAAAGAATAACTTCGTACCATTTACCTGCCTACGAGGACATGGGACAACAGACACACTTCAAAAATAAACTTTCTCCCTTTTTGTATTTTGACTATAAATTTATAGAGGAGGTGCAAGGAGGTCTGTAGAAGTTCATCAGATGAACTTAGAACTACTAAAATACTATTCACCAGGCTTCTAAAAACCATCATACATAAGACAGAAAAATCCCCACGCCTTCCATTGGATTCTTTTCATTTGCATATTTGAAATGCCCCAAAATGTCTACCTGAAACAAAACAAAACAAAAACACCCCCTCAACACCACCAGGAACCTGCTCTGGGTCTCCCATGCCATGTTCCATCCAAGCCCACCCACCCCTCTCATTTCCTTCTTAGCCAAGCTTCGAGAAAGTGTGTCTTACTAGTTCTTCAGAATATTCCCCATTTTTCTTGTAAACCTTGCTAGCTAGGGTTACCAGTGACTTCCCCAGGAATCAAGAGGTCCCAAAGGACAATTCTCTCAACTCTCCATGAGTGTAAGATGCCTGATTTTCCTTCTTCCTCCACCAATGAACCAAGATGGCTCATTCCTGCTTCCATCTGCCTTGCCATACTCCACTGTCTGAATCTGGAAGTCATGAGGGAGTCTTCTCTCTCATCAAGCCCTCTTCCTCGGAAACCTCATCTACTGTGGTTCCCAGGGCCCTCCCTGGGTATCTCAGAGTCGCCTAGAACCAAACATCTATTCATCTAGATCCCTGATCCTCCAGTCGCCCCCAGCCCCAGGCCCTGCTTCTCACTTTCCCCATTCCAATAGGAGGACTCCAGTTATCCGTGCTCTGCTCAGAATCCTGCCTTTCTCCTCAGTCCCAGATCCCACCCATTTTACGTCTGGAGTTGTGTTTAAAAAGGCAGAAGGAAGCTAGGCCGGAGCCTGCCTGCCGCTCAAGGAAAAGCAGAACCGCTGAGTGCCCACAGACAGACGCTTGCTTGCAAGAGGGCACTCAGTCTGCTGTGGCTAGACCCTGAGGAGTGTGGGGCGGCTGCTGGGGGCGAGGATGAGGGGCCAGCCCCCCCAGGCTGCGTGCCTTCACTGCATAGACTGGGCCTGTAACCCAGAGATCACCCTGGCAGCCCCAAGGACTGTGATGGAAGGGGCCAGCGGGACTCTTGCATTTTTCAGCTCAGAAATAGACCAGACAGGCCTTGCTGGGGGAGCAGGGGGCCAGTCACTCCTTAAAGAACAAACAGTCAAATTCGGAGATGCTCATTAAGTATCTTCAAAAGAGTTTGCAATGAAGAGTTGAGGTACTGTTTGTGACTTAGCGTAGGAACAATGGTGACAGTTTTCTTTTCTTTTCTTTCTTTCTTTTTTTTTTTTTTTAAATAAGCTTTTTGGCCATATTAGATCCAAGCTCTATAAGCCAATACACCAGATCTGGTCCTGGTGACTGTTTAAGGCGGTACAAAAAGCAGAAAGTTGGAATTTTCATGCCAAAGAGATCCTAACTCCAAAATGGCCTTACCAGTGACCACTGTAAACACTCAGAGGATGAGCAGTATCCATCAGTACGGAGACGACAGCCCAGCCAGACTGCACACCAGTGATTTAGTGATGTAAATTTAAAACCAGGCCAATGCAAAAAGCTAAAAGAACACAGCTCTCTACTTCAAGGGACGAACATTTTTAGAGGATACCCAGGGGTGATCTGGACTCCGGGCCCAGGGTGGGAGCACCTGGTCCAGAGAGACAAATATGCAACCAGTCTACCAGGGTTTCCATAGGAAATACTTCTCTCATGGAAAAGCTATCACTAGCCTTCAGTTTCAAGTGACTCATTTTTATATTTTAGATGTTAAGTAAAGTAAAAGTCACAGACTTCCAAAAAGATAAAATGGATCTCAGTAACACACCAATGTGCAAGGTGACATTGTGACATGGTGGCATCAGGACAGGACAGAAGGGTCTGGACCAGCCAGGGGCCCAGGCTCCAGGCCTGCAATGTCACTGCTCTGTGACCTCAGTGGAATTTGGTTTGCCTTTCTGTTCTATCAAATTCCAAAATTCTAGGCCTCCCAAGAGCCAGAAACACTGGCTAGAGGAGATTTTGTTCCCTGAAGTAAGTGAAGACACACACTACCTGACCCTACTATAGCCAGACACACAAAGTCCATGGCAGACAATCATCAGCACGCTAGTAAGAACAGAAAGCCAGCCTCTTCTCCCACTGCACAGGCCAGGCTAGACCAGGTCTCCTGAACTAGTCAAGCCTACTAAAGTTTTATGCAGTTTGCTGAAATAATATATTACTCAGGTAATATGAAAAGGTTAGAAAAAGTCTTACCCAGTAGGTTGGAAAAATCTGGCCTATTTTTAGCAAGCTGTTAGCTTTTTTTTTTTTTTTCCAAATTCAAAAGTATTTAAATCTGTGGGTGAGGAGAAAAATTCATAAATGCAGTTTGGAAGACTACAAAAATGATAATGATAGATAGACAGAGTGAATGATTATTATGTAAGTATCCACGCCAATAAGATACACAGTATTCATAGTTCCAAATCCTACTGGCGCTGAGTACTAAGATAGAAAGCTCCCTGGATTTTCTGAAATACCAAGAATCAATCTTTGGGCAGAGTCCACGTGTCTCTGTAAGCTCGTGTGTGAAGCTGGATTTTATTTTAAATGCAATGGAGAAACTTAAGAAGAGGAAAGATCTTAGGGATGATTTTAGAAGATCCCTCTGGCTTTTGAGTGGAGGGACAGGGGTTGGCGCAGGGAGGCCAGGGACAGGCCAGGCGACAGGCCGTACCAGGACCAGGCCTGCGGGGGGACGGAGGGAGTGGGATCCACTTGACGCGGATCGGATCTGACTGCAGCTCCAGTTAAGAGGGGGGAAGCAGACAGAGGCGGAGAGCAAAGCCAGCCTCTTACCCCTGTGCACATGGGGTCCCTAGCGGGGAACAGACAGGCAATGGTTCTCTCAGGCCTCACGGGTAGGGCGACTCCAGCCAATGAACATCGCGCTTCCAAACTCTGCCCTCGTGCAGCTGCTGCTGCATGGCCTCCTGCCTGAGGAAGTCGGGAGCCACCCCTCCTGGGAGCACCTGAGGAGCTCCAGCTCGAGAAATCATCAAATCCGGTCAAAAGCAATGGTTGCCTGCATCTCTGATAAATGTGTTCCTGCAGGTTTAGTGACAGCTCCAGCCTTCCGAGAAAAGCAAACCTGTCACAAACTCACATAAAGAGCTCTGGCCTGGAGTGGACAATGTGCTTCCACAGCTCACAAGAGAGCCTCCCTGAAGGGTGAATGGCACCTGCACCTCCATGCTTGCTTGGCACGTATATTAGCCACCTTCCCACCACTGGGACAAAAGGACATGGGTAAGACAGACGCTCACCTCACAGCAGCCAAGAAGCAGAGAGAGATGGGAGGAGCCGCGGAGAGGTGACACCCTCCCAAGGCCAGCTCCAGGAGCGCACCCCTCCACGCTCCTATCAGCTCGTTTAGCTATGAACTCATCCACGGATAAATCTACTGATGCATATAGAAGTCCCATGACCCAATCTCCTCCCAAAGGCTCCAGATCTGATAAGATTTGGGGAGGGGCGTACTTTAGATCTAAACACAAAACTACACAATCTGGTAGGAAGTCAAAGTCCCAGTGAAATTTTAACACGTCTATACTTGCTACTATTACTGGGAAGCTGCATAGATGCTACTTAAAATTCTACGTGGTCTACACAAAAATCCTGTTGGTGTTACGCTGTCCACATACGAATCCCGCCATGCCTTGGGTTAGACTTAGAAAGCATGACCCTCTCACCAGGACAAGCTGTTTTCCCACAATTCACCTATTTTGTCACTGTGCTGGGCATTTTATAATGTACTGCTGAGTACACAGCAGAGGTGCCTAAAGGGTTATTCCTAGGATTGAAAACTGCCAGGAAATACCTGGTTTTTTTCCCCCAGGAGTTAACACAAATGTTTGAATTCAGTTTCCTGATAGATGTGCTTATAACAATTCATTAGTATTCACTATCCCGGAAATTGAGTTCAGAATTGACGAAGAGTTCGTTTCTCCTAGCCAGCGGCAACCCCTTAAGAGTATTCTTGAGTTTTTAAGCAAAAAATTAAATCAAAATGGAATTTCAGATACCAGTGAGAAGCATTACTGCAAAGCATTCAGCCCTTTTGTTAAACTCAATCTGGGAAGCAACGAGTGGAAAAACTACTCTCTCTATTTTCTGTTAACCATAAGTGATTCTTTATAAGCATGAAACTGTCATTACGCCCTCCATGTGTACAACAGAATTTAAATATAGCAGATTTGCTTCTTAACGCTAAGAAACTCTTATCCAATGCTGCCTTTATGATTCCCTAGAGGAAAAAGGGAGCGTCTCCAATGCACTGAATCTTCGGTAGAAATAATTTCTCCTAAACTTTTGTGACGTTGTTACTTTTCAATTAATTAATAGGTGCAGCTATTTATTTATTTATTATTTATTTATTTATTTATTGTAGTGGGGATCGAACTCACAACTCTAAGCAGGCGTTTATGCCACTGAGCTAAATCCGCGGCCATTTAATTCCTGGAAAACAGAAAATACGCATGGTACTGACTGCTTCCAGATCCTCCATGATCTCTGACCCCCCATGGCGGGGGATGTGGGGTTCACACTAGGTGGGCTGCAATTCTAACCAGCTTCTAACGTGAGGTTGCCGGAGGACCTGAAACTGAGGCATCAGGTTCCGGATGCTTCAGCTGCCGGTGTCCACCCGCACTGTTCTGAATCCCCCGGAGAGCACCTCCTTTTGTAAAAAGCAAAAGAAGAGAGGAGAGGAGAGGAGCTTGCTCCCTTTGTGCTCCCGGCCCATTTGCATGCAGGGAAGAACTTCATAGCAAAAAGATAACTCTGGCACCTGATTCATTCAGGAGCATATTTTGCTATTACCCTACATCTGACTCTGCATCTGTGAGAAATGCAGCCTGAAGCGCAGATGAGGAATAAATTAGAACTGACGCTGCGCAGGCCTCGCCCACCACCCACCCAGGAAGCGCTCTCTGGCTCCTTTGGAAATGGATCTGTCTTACAGAATCACTGATTTTAAAATCTCAGAAAAGGTTATGATTAAAAATTCCGATTTGCTTTTACCTTTGTGGGGGCAACAGACCATCTGCAAGCTGGGCATCTGTAGCTGAGAATTCAGGGTTTGGGTCTCTGGGTGGTGTCCACACCTCAGGGAGGAGGACAGACAGAGCTCAGAGGTGGCCAGCTCGAAATGCTGCAGGCACGGATGACCTGCGCCCTGCAACTTCTCCAGGAGCCTGCCGGTCTCCAGGCCGTTTTCTCTCTGGTCAGCTCCTACGAGCAAGCTCCCTGCAGGCCTCCTGAACTTGCCACCATACGGACAAGAAGCAAGAATGAGAAAGACACAAAGGGAGAAGTAAGACCTTCCTGGAACCCTGGGAAGGAAGCGCCCACACATACCGCATCTTGGCTTTAAAAGAGTTCTAGGCATTGAGCCCTGATGCCTAGAACACCATTTGATGTTAGGCTTTGATTTGATGAGATCAATGAAGAAATATGAAAAAGCTACTTCCATAGCTAAAGCTGAGAAGAAATCAAGTAATTGGGAACATTTCTGGCATTCTACTATTGTTTGTAATTCTTATAAAGTCTCATGATGTAATCATGACCAGCCAAAGGATAGTAATCAAATATTTAAATGAATGATTTAATAGAGCAGCCTCTTTAACCCAAATGTACCCTAAGTCACATGTCTACTAACGACATCTTGCAAAATCGGATCCAGTTCAATCTGACCCCTCAAGACTTGGTGGCTCTGAGGCCACTGTTCTCAACAGCAATGAACACAGGCCAGAAGCTGTCAACTGCCCCAGCACAGGACGGCTCGCCTGGCCAACTACAGTGCTTCCTTCTCCATCTTTCTTGGAACTGTGGATTGAAACCAGGCCCTCCGCTCTGAGCTACATCCCTAGCCTTTCTTGCTTTCTTTTCTTTTCTTTTTTTTTTTTTAGATTGTGATATACATCTTTAAATTGCTACGTGGTCCAGGCTGGGTTCCAATTTTCCACTTTCTTGCCTCAGCCTCCCAGAGTACTGAGACCATCAGCGTGCCCTGCCAAGCCAAGTCAGTAAGCTACTTTTTAAATCCTGACATTGTCTGATTTACTTACTGTTTCCCCAAACCAAATTAGTACACTTTGGTCTTCCCACAGTTCCTTATCATGGTGTCTCTGATATCCAGCAATTGATCAAGTGCTCGTGGAAGCACGGATCACGATTCATAAAGAGGAACAGGGAGCCCTCCTGACGCCTGGACCTTGCTATACTGTGACAGTGGGACAACAGTTAAATGTTTTCATCCTTCAACACAGGTGGGGGCCAAATATGTCATTATTCTGTTTTGACCGTAACATATCAGCTTTCATCTTCAGGTTAATGATGGATGGAGGTGATAAAGAATGTTCCTGGAGGATCCCACTGGCATAGAAACGAGTTGCTTAAAAACAGTGCCTCTCGAGTTCTCCGAGGGTGGAGGGAAGAGGATTCCAGACTCCGGAGCACTTTATCCCGAGCCAGAAGCAGGTAAAGGGCTCTCTATTTATGCCTTGAATACTTTGTAAGGGAAGTTTAGGACACAGGCTCGGCCGCTATGTCCTCTCCAGTCTTGACAGTGACTCAGTAGGTAAGTTGGTGGCCCCTTGTTGCAGCTTTATGCTACCGTTTTAATTATCAGGGATGACTTTCCCACACAATGTACAAAAATGAATAGCTACAGATGTGACATTCCATTTATATTCATTTTTCTCCAGTGGGCAACTAAGGAAGCCAATAAATGGCTCTTTCAACTTTCAAATCAAACTATTTCCAATTCAATGAGGATTAACTCAAAACCCTGCAGCCAAAAATAAACCTGAAGAAAAACTGAAAAGCTGCACTACAGTTCATCATCAGTATTTTTATAGGCTCTTTTGGTCTTGTGTGTGTGTGTTTAAGGTTTAATCACAGCAAGTCTGCCTTTGTGTGTTGATAATGTTTTTAATTACTGAGTTTTTAACAACAAAATTAGTTTTAATCCTTTAACTTGCCTATCTAAAATGAAAGCAAAGAAAACTTGTCTAGGTAAAAGCTTAATATATGGTAAAAAATTAGCTAGGCTAATTCCTTGACGTCCACCAGTGTCTGGCCTGGAGCAGCAGAGAAGCTGAATGAAGCTATGTGCCCACAGCAGGGTGGTCATTCAGGGACTACACGTGGGCAGTCACCAGAAGCCAGACCACTGGAGGAGGCAGTGCCAACGGCCAATCCTAGAGAGGCTGTGGAGTGAGCCCAGGGCTTGTGGCTTGGTTGCAGTTGAAATTTGTCCCTCATGGGTTTGTGTGTTGGCAGCTTGGTCCTTGGTGCAGTGGGGCTGGGAGGTGGGGTGGACCTCTGAGGACAAAGCCCAAGTGTGAGGTCCTTAGGGAGCTCTCCATAGTGCACCCTGCTGTAAGAGGAAAGCTGACCCTGGAATCGTTCTGGCTTCCTGTTTGGGAATGGAAATTTATTCCCCCAAACACTCCGCCATGATGGAATCCGCCAGGACACAGCACCACATGCCAGGAGGTTCTCCCAGAGCTGAGCTGCTGTATGCACAAGGCCGTGGAACCCCCAGAACTGTGAGCTAAATACATCTCTTCTCCTTATAAAACAAGCCTGCCTCGGGTACTTCAGTGCAGCAGCAGCAGCAGCAGCAGCAAAAACAGACTGACAGATGAGGGTTTTCACTTCCAGACACACCATGGAAAGGTTAGGATTAGCCAAAATGGTCTTCTCTGGACAGCTGTCTCTTTCAGATATTCTACAAAAGCGTTATTTTTATCATCAGAAGAAAACAAATCAACAAAATGTTACCTCAAAAAAGAGATGAACAGTTGTAAAAGCTATGTTTAATACTTCTTTAAAATACTCTTTAAGCTAGCAACCTATCCCATGGTTGTAACTACGCTTTCTGTAGAAATAATAATTACTTGCAACCTGTCTGAACCTTTCAGAAATACACCTAGCCACTTGCCCATGCTTATATAACGTGGCAGCACCGTTCAGCAGATGCAGCCAAGTGGTGGGGGCTGGAGGCCGAGGAAGGACGATGGGCCAGTGGCATCTAGGCTCTGTTTTGCTTAGGACTAAGCACAGGAGCATGAAGAATCCACAGTACAGGTGCCTGGGTTCCACTCCCACCGTCAAACAGAACCTCTGAGGGGAGGATGGAAGCACGGGCAGTTTCTAAAGGTATCACAGATTTCTCAGCAGCACCTGCACCGAGAATGCTGAGATCACATAGCTACACTTTTAATAAGCACCTTGCTAACTCACACGGTGAAATTTGCAACCACTGACCTACAGAGACACTGAAAGCCTCTCCTCTCCAAAGCCATTGAAGGACTGTTTGGAGGTAGAGGTGACAAGCCAGCAAAAATCAATCACTGGCCCTGGTCAAGGCTATCAGTGCTTATATGTTGTCTTATTGATTTTTTTTAAAGCACAACAGAAAAAAAGGATAAAAATGATACAGAATTTGAAAAAAAATAGTAGGAAATTCACAATAGAATGCAGCAAATCATTAACATTATACATCACCAAGTGGGATTTATCCCAGGAATGCAGGGATGGTTCAACATATGCAAATCAGTAAGTACAACCCACCACATCACCAGTGCCAAAGACAAAAATCACATTATCATCTCAACAGACACAGAAAAAGCTTTTGATGAAGTCCGACACTTGCTCATGATAAAAAGCCTACAGAAAATTGGCACAGATGGCCTTTACCTCAATCTGATAAAAGCCATCTGTGACAAACCAACAGCCAACGTCACACTAAATGGACAAAACTTGAAAGCTTTCATTAAAATCAGGAACAAGATAAGGATGTCGACTATCACCACTTCTATTCAATATAGTACTGGAAACCTTAGCCAGAGCAATTAGACATGACAGAGAAATAAAAGGAATAAGGATAGGTAAGGAAGAAGTTAAATAATCACTATTTGTAGATGACATGATACTCGACATAGAAGACCTCAAAAACTCCATCAAAAGACTACTAGAGGTAATAAGCAAATTCAACAGTGTAGCTAGATAGGAAGTCAACACTCAAAAATCAATAGTATTCCTGTACATAAACAACAAACTCACGGAGAGAGACATTTTGGAGATAACACCTTCCCAGGAGTTTTACATTTGATCACTGCTGCGAAACAGGCACGGCAGTGGCCACGCCTTTGCACTTCATCTGTGCCAAGTCACTCATTTACTCCCAAGGCACACACGTGACAATGTTCTCGAATTTTAGGATCTTAACTTCAAGAGCAGGCAGCACTCATTTCAAGCTATGTTTCCCCACAGGTGTATTTCTCCATCTTACTCCTGCTCCAGTCTCCCCAAGAGATCAGTGAGCAATCCACGCACAGCAGTCACCCACATTAGTGACTGTTGCTGGAATAGCTGTGCCTCTTCTATCCAAGTGTGCATGTCCGTCCAGTGAGAATGAGCTTCCTGCTAAGGGCGGACGGGAAGGGGGACACAGGGAGAGAGGCGGGACAGGAAACGGTGCAAGTGGGAGCCTGTTAACTACACTTTCCAGCCACTGCAGCTTCTGGACCCATCCAGCTCTTCCCGTTTTCACTTCTGCTACCCCAGAAATCACGGGGCCTGAGTCAAAGCCCTGTCAGCTCAGAGAAGAGGCATCAGGCCCATCACACCTTACGCAAAACAAAACGAAACAAAACACCCGAAACAGTTCTTAGGACCCAAGGTCTCATTTACCTGACTCAAAAGGTCAAGAAAACCAGTCATGTCCTCGTCTACATTTTCTCTGCTTTCTTTTCACCCTGGCAGCCTGCTGGGCCTTTCCGGTTAGGACTCTGGTGGCACCAACAGGGGCTTCCGGATGGATTTCAGGCACCACTCACCAAATGCAGTCCACTGTGACTATCATAATCACAACCAGGAACAAGGTGTTGTCACAGCCTGCGAAACACTGGCTACAAGCAAGTAACGAAGACCAAGGGAAGGCACAGCGGACAGTGCTGTCTGAGGGCTCCATCTCCAGCTGGGCTCAGCCAGAGTGGGGATTGAGAGGCAGTGAGCTCTCTTCAGCTGCTCCTGTCCCTTCTCCGCACAACACGGAGGGCGGCCCCAGCCCCATGCCAGCGCTCCCGACTCTCAGTCCTCATTGCTCTTTTTCCCAAACCAGCTGCAGCAGAAATGAGCTAGTCAATGGAGCGCAGCCCTCCAGGTGCCCACCCACGGGCTGGGTCCCCACGCCCTCGCACATCTGTCCTGCGTCTAGATGCCCCAGCTCACTCACCTTCCCCATGGAGACTAACCCCAGCGCTGCAAATGCAGCTCCGAACACCCCACTGCGCACCCTCCTACATCCCCCGCAGCACCCTCTGTACCGCGCACCCACCCCCGTGCATGTCTGTCCCTGGAAACACAGAAAACTGTGTTTCTCTGTGATTTTTGTGACCAGACGTGAGATTCTCATGGGCAAGAGAAGGCTTTGCTTTCATCCTCTAGGATCCCCTTCAATCCTAAGGTGTCCAAAAATGAAAGCTGGAGCTGTCTCCCTAAACCAAGGACTTCCTTGAGTCCTTTCCAACAGCCAATCCATGCTTCCAGAATCTTAAACCCAAGACAGCACAAGGCAGTCAGTCCCTCCAGGGGACTCTCATTCTACACAGCACTTCAGCAAATCCTACGGCTGTGTGCACAGTGCATCCCAAGTGTGACCGCCTCACCACTCCACCACACCCCGTACTGCCCAAAACCTCACCTCTAGGAACACCGACCACGTTCTCCCTGGAGCTGCGCCTCCAACACTATCCATCACGCTTGGCCTCAGTAACTACGCCCCGCCCCTCCGCCTTCACCTCCACCGCTTCTTCTCTGTCCAGCAGTCGTCACCCCTGCTCTGTTCCTCCTGTAACCCCTCCAGTGGTTTTTCTATTTCTGCTTTTGCATGCTCTTTAGGGACTGATATTCTCCATATAACCAGATTAACCCCATTAGAAAATGCATCTAACCATCTCACTTCTTTGCTCAAAATCGTCCAGTGGTTCCCATTTTGCCAAACTAATCCCACAGTCCTTACACACTGATCTAAAAGAATGCTATGCCGATGCTCCCTGGTCTCCTACTTCTGTCCCACTTAGCACTGTGACCAGCCTCAGGGCCCTCCCTGTCATTCCTCTGCAATCCTAGGTCACTCTCACCACAAGTCTTCACCAAGCCACTCCAGCCTGGAAGTACTTCCCTCCCCCCACTCCTAGGTCCCCACCCTCTTACCTCGCAGGCTGCCTTCTCGACTCACCCACCCTCTACCCTCCCCCAAGTATGCATCACTAATCTGGCATACTAAATACCTGTGTTATTTACCTTTCTTTTCATCCGTCTCCTCCAAGTGGAGACCTTAACCAGCCTGGGAGGCTGGGGTTTCTTTTTTTCAAGTTCATGTTTGCAGTACATAGTGTTTACATTTGCTGTAGGGAACTGGTATGGGATCACCGTGCACCCTGACTGCCTTCCCCACCCTCTCCCCCTCCTCTGGCTCCCTCCCTGCACCACCTTCCTTTTTTTAATGGATGTACCTTGAGAGCATAATGGTAAGTGACATAGATTAGACACACAGGCTTAAGTACCACAAGATTTCTCTTCTATGAGAAACCCAAAGTATAAAGAGTAAACAGATGATAGGTAACAGGAAGTAGGAAAAGAGATCTTTCTCAGCGGGAAAGGGGACCAAAAGGCAGAGCGAAAGAGGATGAAAAAGGAATCAGGAAGTGCTCTGTACAATCACCAGTGAAAGCCTCACCAGGACCTTAAACGGAATGTACCGCACACAGGTCAGGGGTTTCTGCCTGCCACATTTCATGTCCCATCCTCACTGCCCAAGGAAGTGCGAAGCACAGTGTAGGTGTGCGATGAGTACTTGCTGAATTATGAACTCAGGTGCTTGGACAGTGAATGTCAGGCACTTAATAGGTGCTCCCTACACTGTCTGCTGAATTATGACACCCATCTGCTAAATTCCTCAAAAGCTATTTTAATTTGTTCTATTACAGGCAGTGCTACACAAAACAGGATTACCATCGCCATGTTTATTGAAATTCTTAGGCTCCGTCATCATGAAGACAGTCCACGCTAGGGAACGGGGCTTGACACCGGTCTCAGTGGACATGGGCTGGGAATCTAGCTCTGCCACTGTTCATTGTGAATGCTTGATGTGTCGGGCAACTCTCAGCAGCTGGGATAAACAAGCCGAGACACACAGCTCAGAGCAAGAGGGAATTTATTTTGGCTCACGGTTTCCCAGGCCTCAGTCCATGGTTGTGGCTGTTCGCTTGGGGCTGTGGTGAGAACACCGTGGTGCGGAGTCACTGTGGAGCAGAGCTGCTCACCTCACGGCAGTCAGGAAGCAGAGAGGGATGGAGGAAAGGGCTGGGGTCCCGAGACCTCCTTCCAGGTCACATCTCCAGTGGCCTACATGCCATGAGGCCCACCTCCAAAGGCTTCTCCAGCTTCTCACAGCACCACAGGCTGGTGACCACGCCTTTAACACACAGCCTTTGCGGGCGTTAATATCCAAGCCATAATAGGCAATGTGATTTGACAAACATCAGGTTCTTTGCCTTTCAATGAACTAATACTGACCCCAGAAGGCTATCGTAAGGATCCAAGATCGTGTATATAAAAACCTAGTACACAGTACATCCTCAATAAATCAAAGCTATTATTGTTATTTTTCCTATTAATTTCACAGGCTGTTTTTTAGAAATTGGCCAATGTTGACTATTCTTTAAAAGATCAAAGGAGAGGCACAAATCCAGAATTGAAAGAAGCCTTGGTCCACTGTGGGTGAAGGGCGTATCTAAGTCACTGACAAAAAACTGATCTCTAGTGCTGACATTTTGGGACGAAATGAGAGCCCTAACCTCTAGACAGACTGAGGAACCACAGACATTTCCTCAACTGGGATGGTTTCCTTCTTTAGGGCCTCCTGCAGCAGTGATGACAGACAGCAGGATGGACTTACAAACTGCCATGATTTGCCTTCCCCAAGACCACCGCCAAGACCAGCCCAAAGGGATGGGACTTACAGGCGGTGAGATAATAGGGCTGAATGGGGCCAACCTGCAGAACACCTTGGGCACAGCTGGCGTTAGGGACCTGCATGCTACTGTGTTACCCCATCGCACGCAGTATGCATCTGTCCCTATACATCCAAAGTACCCCATTCGGTGTACAGTCAAAAAGGCAAAATTGCCTTTACTACCCAGAAACCCCATTTAAAGAAGGCCCATCCATGCCAAATCCTGATCCTTGTGTTCTTCATGCGAGCTCCCTTCCAAAACAGGCCCTGCTATGGTTGGATGGCTGCTTGGCTCAGGACGAAAGAGAACACATAAAAAAACACGGTGCAATCAAAAGATATTTAAACATTCGTGCTGCAGCCAACAAGCAAACTATGACTTACCTAGCTGATGGCTGGGATTAAAATCTTCGGTAGGAACCTTGTCTTCTTCAAAGTGGACTAACAATAAAAGCCAAACAGCCATTATTTATATATTATGAGCGACATTAATTGTCATTAATCACTCTTGCTAGTTGGTATCAGTCACTGATCTACAAAGCAATGACATTCATGACCACAGAGCTTCACTCTCTGAAAAGCTACGTGAATTCATCTCAGACTCTACAATCAATCTTCATCAATTGTGAAACACAGATAAAATACCTCCTACAACTGATGAGAATTAAGTCAACTAGTGTACACAGAGCGGTGTTTATCCCAACACGACATATCTGGGAGGCATCGGCAAGTAGGTCAGCCTTGTTTTCACACGCGGTAGAACAATTCCTCTCACTACTTCCTCCTCCTGGAATTTATTACGGTGTAAATGCGAACAAAACAAACAGCTTGTGAAAATCAAATGAGAAGTTGGATCAAGGCTCTTAAAACTTAGGAAATGCAGTATCTCTGCCTCCACAGCTTTGGGGATCACTGAGGCTCATGTAATCATAATTAATAAACCAAATTAAGGGGCAGGTTGAATGCCCTCCTTGCCACTCTGTCAGAAAAATAACGGGAGCATCTATCACTTGGGTGCGCTTGTCATCTCTGGTAACGTGCTTGTATGAACCTCG
>PVJX010018950.1:0-35642 GCA_004027295.1 Dolichotis patagonum
AGTAGCCAAGTTTTGTTCTTTCCAGATCCAGAGAAAACCACTAAGCAGGAAGGAAGCTGAGAACCATGTAGCTAATTTTCCCTAAGCACACCTTTTTCAATTACCTTTGTAAATTTTAAGGTGGCAAAATACATCCATGACATCGAATGAAATATTGCAACATTCTCATTATTAATGTATAGCCATTTTATAATACATGACAATAAGGATGAATCAAAATTATGTTTAGTGATCAAAAGTTTTATATTTTTTTAATTTAGAAAGTGTCCAAGAATAAAAAGATCATCAATGAATTCAGCCTAATATTTAAAACCTTAAAAAAATATTTAAAACCTTAGCAAATGTCAACTGAAGCTTTGGAAATTACAATTTTAGCTAACACATTAAGCTCTTTTTTTTTTTGCTACTGGGGATCTAACTCACAATCTCACACATGCCAAGCAGGCGCCTGTGCCATTGAGCTAAATCTCCATCCCAGCTCTTTCAAAATGTAGATTTACAAGAAATTTATAAGCTCAGAGCCTTTTGTTTTGTTTTGTTTTGTTTTGTTTTGTTTGAGGTACAGGGATTGGCCCCTGGGCCTTTGCACTGAGCTAAACCTCAGGCCCCCCACCTCTTTTTTAAAATTCAGAGGCAGGTTCTTGCTAAATTGCCAAGTTGCTCAGGCTGGGCTCCATCCTCCTGCCTCAGCCTCGCAGAGTTCTGGGATTATAGGCATGTGGCACTACACCTGGTCCTTCCTCTGTATTTTTTAAAAAAGAGACAGAAACAGTTTATTAAGTGCTTTTGTTTTTCATAAGCGTTTGTGACTATCTGCACTAAATATTCCTAAGATAGTTACATGACAAGGTACTCTTTCTAACCTATTATCATTAACATTTCCCATTGCTGCTTGGGGCAATCCGAATGGAAGGCATGGGAGGAAGGCAAACTAGCACTTCTCCTCTGTGTTTCTACCCTGACAATCCCCAGCCACTCCTATTTTTTTCCCCTCCTGGTCCTGGTGCCTGTGAAACTCGATTGGCTTTATCTTTCGGTGACAGTTGAGCAACAGGGGAAGGTGACAGCAGTCTTTTGCTTCTGCTACCACTTGGCTTCAGCTGTGGGGTACGGAAGACCAGTGAGCACAAGGATAATAATCAGTTGGTGACATTCACAAGCCCTAGAGTAGCCCTCCAGTGGCCTGCTTGGCCAGTTTAAGAGGACACCACGGGTCTTCGCAAGTGCCCAGTCCCAGGAGCCCTCCATTTGGGTGGAGGTGGCATGGTGGGATGGGTGAAGGGAGAAGCAGTGACTACTGACTTAGAAAAAATGGACTCTGTGGCCATGGGAAGAGTAATGACCCTGGCACCTGGGGAAGGGATACCTTAGTCTTCGGAGGTGTGGGGACTTGGCGGGGGGTAACATTTACTGTTTCCTTTGTCCCTTTGATCCAGTACTGAACAGCAAAAAAAAAAAAAAAAAAAAAAAAACCCACCTTGTCCACCTGAGTCAGGCCACAGCTGCAATTGGCACTGAGACCCTGCTGGGGAATTCACCCTCCCCAGCCTCGTGTTCTCAAGCACTCATACAGGCAGGGCTGGCCCTGAGCAATTCTGCTGCAGCTGACACCCTCAGAACAGCAGGACTGAGTCTCAATTTACAACATTCCTTATGCACACCAATACAGCCTTACTTCAATCTGATTGAGCAAGATTAAAGCACAAAACCAGGCAGGTGGGCCACGCCTGTAATCCCAGAGCTCTGGGAGGCCAAAGCAGGAGGATTTCAAGTTTGAGACCAACCTGGGCAATTTAGCAAGGCTTGACTCAAAATATAGGTCCATCTTCACTGCATTTTATGAGCACAAGAAAAACTGTGTTAAATTATGGAAATTTTGCAGTTTGTTACAGAAGCCTCTTGAGTAGCTGAGATGACAGGCTCACACCACCAAGGCTAGCTAGATGATTTTTTTCTCCTACAATGCTGCAATAAACTTCCTTAGACATGCCTAGTATTGTAGAGTCAGAAAGACTTTTTGGAGGATTTTCACCTTTAAGCTGCTACTAGAAGGATGAGAATCTAGCTATTTGAAGAGCCAGGAAACAAGAATTTCAGGTATCTGGAACAGAGGACAGGCCCTGAGGTGAGAGAGAATGGTATGTCCAAGATCCAGGGAGGTTCCAGTGCAGTGTTTCGGGAAAAAGGAGCAAGATGAAGTTGTTCTTTTTTCCATGTTGGTCAGACTATGCCCACAATGTCGTGAATTCCTTTCCCCAACTTTAACTATGAATGTAGCATCTGTTGAATGAATGAATTTACTGCTTTTGCTCACTATTTTGGAGGAATTTGATTACATCTATTTTTTGGTGACAAAAATTGAACTCAGGGTCTTGTGCTTGCCAGGCAGGTGTTGTGCCACTGAGCTATATTCCCGGCTCCTTGATTGCATCTATTATTAAAAGAAAAAACTTTTCAATTCCTTTCTTACCCTCTGGTATTGGAGCAGTGGCTGTTTATTTAAAAATGAAACCATATCTATCCCAATTTCATTTTTTTCCTGTCCAAAAGACTTAAAAGGAAATTTGCCGTTTTCCTCTCTGTGTCTTACAATCAATTTGTTGTTCCTTTTGTTAAAATATGACTTGACTTCATGCAAGGTCTAAAGCATTTAGGTCAATTTAGTTCTCAAACTATTTGAGATGTAACAGAATCAAGATGACCAAGCAAAGGAACGACTGAAAAAATGTGAATGGAAAAGGTATGTGCCTATATTACAGTGCCAAACAGTACTACAGACTTTAAGGCGATAAAAATTATTTCCAAAAGTGGTTGGAAAGTGGGTCATTACTTTTGTAACTCAGCCAAACATGCTAAGATCTTCTCTCCTTCTTCGTTCATTTCTTCTGTTAGCCCGTTGTCCATTTGGCAAGTGGCCAAGTCACAGTATCTGGTTGGGAGGTGGAGACCATTGCGCTCCAAGGCTTTCATTTACCTTATCTACTTCATCTCTGATGTTAGAGCACAGCAAGACTCACAGTGCTAGCCTTGTGTTTCCACTCTACTCTTTAGAACATCCTTTTTGATAACTATTACTTTGCAATTTTAAAAGCTATTCAAACTCACCGAAATCTCAATAAAACCTAGCATCAATGATGTGGGTGAAATGTTCTGTTTTCTAAAGCAACTTCCCCATCTATTGATTTTTTTTTTAATTTACAATTTTACTGTACTCTCTAGGTAGAATCTTACTAACAAATGGAATGAGTACCAAAAGGCAAGGTGTATAACTGTGTTTTGTACAATAAAGCAGAATTAAAAAATCCTATCAATATCACAGAATCAGATTCTTTGTGTTAGAAAAGACTTTAAGGACCATCTGGTGCAACCACCTGTCTTATATGTGTATGTGACAACCAGGGTTTCTTCACTGGAGTCGATATTGTTTTCAGGATGGAGGAAGAAACTTCAATAAAACAAGTCAAAGCTACCAAAGAAATGATCTGATTGTAGCTAATATAAAAGTTTTGTTTCTTCCCCATGCAAAATAAAATTACAATGAGCTATATCATTTTACATCTCTTAGAATGGCTATTATTTAAAAAACAGAAGAAAATAAATGGTGAAGATGTGCAAAAAAAAAGGGACCTTTGTACACACTATTGCTGGGCATGCAAATTAGTACAGCTGTTTTGGAAAACAGTGTAGTGGTCATTCAAAGAACTACTGTAAATCCACTAAATCTAGCAATCCATTTCTGGGTTTATATCCAAAGAAATTAAAATCAGTATGCCAAAGAGGAGTCAGCATTCCCTTGCTTCTCCCAGCACTACCAGCACTAGTCACAATAGCCAAAAAGTGGCTATCAACAAATGGATAAAGAATTATATATAGCATATACAGTTAAAAAAACAAATACTGTCATTTGCAATGACGAATTTGAAATCTAGAGAACATTTTGCTAGGTGCAATAAACCAGCCACAGAAAAGCAGATGTGTCATGAGCTCACATAAATGTGGAATTTTAAAAAGTCAAACTCATAGAAGTAGAAAGTAGAATAGTGGTTCTCAGAGGCTGAGGGAAGGGTAGATGGGCCTGGAAAGGTTGGTCAAAGGGTACAAAGTTTTATTCTGAAGGAGTAAATTCTGGTGATCTATTGCAGTTAGTAATAATGTACTGAATAGCTCCAAATTGCTCAGTGGATTTTATTTTTTGTTTTTGAGACAGGTTCCTGACATGCAGTTCAGGCTGGCCTTGAACTCATGTAGCCCAGGGTGGCCTCAAATTTGCAGCGATCTTCCTGCCCCAGCCTCTGAGCACTGGGATTACAAATTTGAGCCACTATTCTTGGCTGGTTAGTGGATTTTAAATGCTTTCACTACAAATAACTCAGGTGGATACGTTAATCAGACTGATTTGCTCATTCCACAACATACACACGCACTGAAACATCACATTGTGCCCACAAATATATACACTTATCAATTGAAAATAAAAATAAGCCAGGTACCCTGGCAAGTGATGTAATCCTAGTGGCTCAAGAGACTCAGGCAACAGAACTGCAAACTGGAAGCCAGGCTGGGCAATTTAGTGAGACTCTGTTTCAGAATTTATTTATTTTAGCCAGAGATTTAGCTCCGTGGTGTAAGTGCCTGCCTGGCAAGCACAAGGTTGTGAGTTTGATTCCCGATACAAAAAAAAATTTTTTTTAAATGAGATTGTATTGGTACATTTTAGAAATAAAAAATCACATTATAGAGAATTTGTTTCTGTAACTCCCCCCCCCATCTTTTCCCTTCAATCCGGGCTCTACTCCCTGTTTACAAAAGCTTTGTTTCCATGGTTTCCTTTTTTTCTTTCTCTCTCTTTTTTTTTTTTTATATATTCCTTTCTCTTCTTCCTCCTTCAAAATTTAAAAAGGGCCAGGGATATCGCTAAGCCTAGCACTGAGGCCCTTGGCGATCTTATCGCCAAAAAGAAACAAAATTTTGTTCTCTGGGGCAAGGTACACAGGGGTTAATGAAAGTCCGGCTTCCAGAAACTGTACCCGCAGGGTATACAGCATAAACAGCCTTAAAGCATTACGATAAGTATCGGTAATATGTGTAAATTTGCTTTAGGCTCACAGAGATGGGAAGAAGTGATTACATCCCAGGGGTTGCACCTTCAGAAGACAGTGAAAGATTTTCAAGAATGACTAAGAAATAGCCGGAGGCAGTGGCGGCCAACCTGTAGTCTCAACTACTCCAGAGGCTGAGGCGGGAGGATCTATTGAGCACAGGAGTTCCACGCCCTGCTTGGACAACAATTCGAGACCCCAGATTCCATCTCATTAAAAAACAAACAAAAGAGCCGGCCCGTGGGTGTACGCTTGTAACCCCAGCACTCCAGGAAGCTGAGGCAAGAGGACTTAAAAGTTCGAGCCCAGCCTAGGCAATTTAGGAATTTAGCAAGACCCTGTCTCTTGAAAGGGCAGAGGCTGGGGATTGTAACTCAGTATAAAGACCCTAGATTCGATCCCTGGTATACAACAAAAAACCACGGGGGAGGGGGAAGGCTAAAGAATAGTCTTTCCAATCACGTAACTGTACAATGAGAATATCCTAACCTTAGGGAACAGCTGCAGAAAGATGTTTAAAAGGGGTCGCAGCAAACCACATTTTAAACCGCGAATTTCTACATGAACTGCGCATCAGGGTCACCTGGGCAACTAAAAAATTGCGATGTTCAGTCCTCGCACCAGTGCAATGACATCGAACTCTATGGGGGGAGAACCCACGGGCCTAAGGTTTTTTTGTTCGTTTTAAAGCCCCCAGGCAATACTAAAGTGCAGTCACGGTTGAGAGGATCACCGTTTTAAATCAGGTGCAAAATACTTTAAGCATAACTTTTGAAGGGGGAAAGGTGGCGGTAGGCACACAGGAACTGAAAGCCTTAGAGGGTGGGTCAGGGTGGCTACTGTAAGAGCAGATAAGAAAACCTAGAGCCTGCTGCGGAGTTAAGGACTTTATGGGTCGGACTGACGGCGTTTGGGCAGCAGTAAAGCGGTCATCATACACCCGCTCTATCAAAATTAAACTAGCCGGCCGGCGGCTCTGCCCTAGCCCGACAGATTTTTCACGCACATTTTCCCACAGTTTTAAAAAAACGACTGCAACGTTCTCTCTCCCACGCAACACGCCTTAGACGTCTGTGGGAGGAGCGAGGGTCTTGAGAAATCAAAAATGCGCTGCCACTACTACAGTTTTCTTTGCGATTTCAGAACCACAACTTAGGAACTACCAGGGGGGCCTTCCCGGCTTCTGCTGGCGCCCCGCTTAGGGAGTGATCACTGACTCCTCAGGACAACTGTGGTCTTTAGGAAGTCGCGGCAGCGGGGAGAGGGGTGGCGGTGAGGGCCGGCTAACTGCTGACGTGCGCCGTGACGCGGCCCGCTCCGCCTTCACCCTCGCTTCCGGCGGCGCGCGACTCTCTTTTCCGCTCTCCCGCCCACGCGCCGGCCCCGCCCCACCCCACTCCCACGCGCCCCGAAAGCTACGGCGCAGGAACGCGCGGAGAACCGTCACAGGTTACTATCGGAAGCCCCCCCGCTGATTCCCCTTCCGCTCTGCCCAAGGACTTCCGCTTTGGGCCGTCAATATGGACGCTGCGGCAGCCCGGCTGAATGTTCACTGAACAGCCGTGGAGGCGCTGCTTCTCTGCGGCTGTAGTCGCGTGTCCCCGCCCTCTCCCCCGTCGCCCCCCCGTATCCCCCCGCCCTCGCTCCCGTCCCTGGGGCCCGCAGGCTCAGCGCTACATGGGGGCGGGCCTCCGCAGCCAGCGCTCCGCTTCCTGTTCAGCGGCTGCGGGGCCGTAGGCGGCGCCGTTTCAGACTGCGTCCGCTTAGGCGCGGTGATCGAGAGCCCAGCAGGCTTAAGGGTTACGTCTTGTGCCGCTGCACCGAGCCTAGCCCCGCGCCGCCATGGCTCCAGTACAGCTGGAGAACCACCAGCTGGTCCCGCCTGGAGGCGGCGGCGGAGGCAGCAGTGGCCCCGCGTCAGCCCCAGCTCCTCCTCCTCCCGGAGCCGCTGTGGCGGCAGCCGCCGCTGCTGCGGCCAGCCCTGGCTACCGACTGAGTACTCTCATCGAATTTCTGCTACACCGGGCCTACTCTGAGCTCATGGTGTTGACGGACCTGTAAGTGCCGCGAAAGCCACGCCGGCTCCCCAGCCCCCCCTCCCGCCTGCCGGCTGAGAGAGGGTGCGCCTCCCTCGCCCCAAGAGGCTGCCGTTTTCTCCGCAGAGCTGCTTAGTCTAGAATTTCGGAACTCCTGGGGTTCGGGGAGGTGGAGGAGAAGCTTTGTATTGGGGGTCTTGCCGGCGATGAATCAACCGAGACTTGATGATTTTGTGTTACATTTTCGTTGAAGATGGTGTTTTGGATTTTTGTCCGAGTTCCCGGCAGAACTCTTACTAATTTTTTGGCTGGAAACATTTTAGCGCAAAGCCCAAAACTAGAGAGTAAAATTGCAACTTAAAAATCTCCAAGACGGGAAATCTGTTTTACAGCTTCTTAAGAGAATATATTCGAAATGCAGCAAGTAATTGCTTCTCTTGCATGCAGCAGATAGTGTGTAAAATGGACCAAAGTTTTAGAGTCTCAGTATTTCTGAAACATTTGAGAGTGAAGTCTTAATGAATTTAGTGAACGTAAAATATTTTTTGTAACCAGCCTGCTGTCATTTCAATCTCCTAGGTACCCGTGAAATGCCTTGGGGCATGATTAGGGTGTTAATCCCTTCAGACTAGAATCGGAATGCCCTGTAAGGATTCTGTGTGTGTAGAAAAAGTGCTATAAAGTTTTGATGATCAGTTTTACATCTTATAACCTAGATTAAGTAAAAGTAAGTCCGTATTCGTTTTGATTAGTCTTTGTCTTTTATCCATTGTAAGACTTAAGCGTTTCCATTTAAAGTGTATTACTATGCTGATACTAGGTTGTACAGTGTCACAGTCATTTGTTACTAGAGACTTAAAATCTTTATTTGCAGTGACTAAAAGAATAAAAGTTCCACTTACTCTTGCAAAGCATCATTCTCAATTTCGTTGTACTCTTCTTCAAATGAGACAAACAGGTGGAAGTTAAGCCTCCTATCCAGTGACATTTAAATAGCTGTGGTGATTAGAAATTATTTAATAATATACTTCTGAACCTTTTGTTGGATTTCATAAAATCCAAGAGTATCCATAAGAAAGTTTTGTGTACGCGGAGATCTCCTGGCGTGTGTACATCTGTGGAAAAAAGTGTTGGGGACTGTTACTGTCAGTGTTTGTGTGGTTTATTTTTCTTCACAGGATTTGTAGAATAAGTGTATTTATAGTGTATTTTTTTTGACTAGGACTTGGTTTATGATGAGTGAAACATCTGTTTTATTGCTGTAGAATAAGTACACACAGTCCCACGCCCCTTGTAAGATGATGATTCCCATGCTGTGTCTCTAACACAGAAGACCTCTCAGAACTCCACTCGTAGGTTCACATGCTTACATTTTTCATTATCTCATTTCAGCATACCAGGTCCAAATTCTCCCCTCCACCTCAAAGCCTTCTTTCCTGTCACTCCAGTTACTACCTTCGTCCTTCGTGTTGTTGCGCAGACTATTTTGGTATAATTCCTGGCTGTTTCCTCTAAACATCCCACACCCTGTAAGTCTAGTCATCTCTGACTTAAGAATTTGACCACTTTTCAGTGCTTCCAACCTACTGGCAATCCAAGCCACCCACCCCATCCTTAATGCTCAGCTCATTGCAACTGTTACTGGTACACTCTCCCTTGTGCACTTATATGGGTTCTTTTCCATTAAACAGCCGGGAAAATCCTTTCAAAACTTCTCTGCTAGGAGCTTTCCAGTGGTTCCCCATCATCTCACTTAGATTAAAAAGTTTCTTGTAGTCATATATAGAATGACCATAGAATTTAGGAACATAAGAAGGTTCTGTTGATATTAATGCCTGAATAACAAGCATAAAACCAAAGACTGTCTTGTGCAAACCAGGATATGGTCAATTTACATAAACCATACGTTTTTCTTCTTTAATTCATGTCCTCACACTTTTGCTTATTCCATTCAGTCTGTACTAGCCTTCCTGATACTTCTTGGCACACTCCCATCTTGGAGCTTTTGCTCTTGCAAAAATCTGTGCTATTTGCCTTCTTTTTGGAGGTCTTATGTCATATATAACTTAGCAGAAAGGCTTTTTTGGACCACTCATAGAATAGTGCTCTGCCCGTTCATGATAGCCTTCTTTCTTGGTGCTCTATTTTTCTCTACAGGATTTATTGCCCCCTGATGTTATTAGTATATTGTTGTTTCTCCATTGCTGGAATCTAAGTGCCAGGAGTACAGGGATTTCTGTTTGCTGCTTTCCCCATGGCCTAGAACAATGCCTGGTATGAACTTTGGGTTGTAAGATTTTGAATGAGTGAATATTTAGAATATTTAGTAAACCATGGAGACTTTAATGGGGAAAGTCACCGTTGTATAACTTCATTTTTGATCTGTGGTAACCAAAATTAGGAACTAATATGAAAGCTCCTAAATAGAGTGTTTTCCCTTGTTCTAGGTAGAAGCTGTCGAGACTGATACATTATGTAGAGCCAGTGTCCTAGTATGCTTTATAAGAGACTATAGGGACTCAGTTACTTATTTCTGCATCACTTGATGTCTGTGAACTATTGAGGGTAAGAAGGGCTGCCTTGGCTATTTAGGTAGTTTGGTTTTAGCCTCAGATTTGTGAGCTTTTTTCTTCGGCTTGTCTACCCTCTGATTCCCCCATCACATATGCTTATGTATTGAAGCTTTCTTTTTGCCTTGACTTAGATTCTACTTTCTAACCTCTTTTGGTTAAAATCAGAAAACGCTAGCATCTCTATCATGTAAACTTGTCATCCCACTTTAGCAAAATACGTTTTTATGCCTTACTTCTGCCAACATTTGCAGTTTAGGACTTTTACTCCAAATGTTGCACTTTAGGAATTTAAAATAGGTTAGGAGATATGGGGGTAAAGGGGAGGCAATCAGAAAAGCCTGTCCTTTGTCCCCGAAAACATAGCACTTCTTATGTGAGACCATCCTTTTAGGTTCTCTAGAGTAGGCAGAGGAGTTGGAACAGTGGTTCTTGTTCTTTGTACCCCAGAAGGATCCTCTCTCTCCCCTCTTCCCACCCTCACAAGCAACTCACTCTTCTCATTTTCTCTCTTCCTGAGGACAAGGCCATGGCTTCTTAAGGAGTGTTTTTTAGGAGCTTTTGCTCATGGAAGAATTTAGCAATGGCTGCTTTTATTCATGGTCTTCTAGTAAGACCTTAATTTCTGCTTTATTCCTTTTCTAGCCTTTTCAGTCCTTGCATAGTTCTCTGTGTCATTCTGATTATAGCTTGAGCTTCTATCTCACTGTCTTTCTTGAAAATAGAAGGAAGCCAGAGCTCATTTTAATAGTTTCCCATTTTTGTACTTTGAGCTTAGTTTTTCTGATCCTGTGGTACATGGGTTGGGGAGCATTTTAGGGGCTGAGTGTATTCTCAAGATCTAATAGTGCTTGCTTCTATAACACATACACTAAAATTCAAGATCTGATAGATGTAGGATGAGCTTGAAGGTTGTTCAAGCAGTTGAATCTTAGATCATGGGTTAACAGAGTATAGCAGTTCAGGAGGCAGATGAAGACCTTACTAAGCATAAGTAGATATAAGTGTGGTAAGTGGCTAATTTATCAGGGAAGAAGTTGACATTAATTGTTGGCTGTCAATATTGGAACATTAGCTAAAATCAAAACACTACTGCAACTTTTAAAATAATAACAAATCTTTTCTTTATAAAACCCTGGTTCGATGTTTAGCTGTTCCACTGTAACAAAGCATGAGAGATTATTGCTTAGAAACAAAGTATCCATTAGGTACAGTAGCAACCAAGTATTACTCCTGTACCTATGGTTGTTTTAGTCTTAAAAATCTTATCTGATTCTGTGTGATACTCATAGTGTGCTAATGTGAGATTTTGGATTTTTAAAATGTTTCCTATTGATACACCTTTTGGAGCATTTTGAATGAAGAGAAATGTTCCTTTGTTGAGTTTCCCTTTGCAACCATATTGGTGGGAACTCAAGTACAAACTGGGTAGCCACATGAGCTCATAGTAGCTGTTTACCCAATTTCTCTAGGTATTAACAGAGTCAGAGTAAAGACCATTATCACATTTCAATGAAGTCTACATGTATTTAATCCATTTTTTTTCTTCTTAGATTACCAAGGAAGTCTGATGTGGAAAGGTATGTAAAAGCTTTAAATCTGTCTCTGGTTTTTATTGATCCATCTGTGAGTATGGGTGTGTGGGTATTGCTGATACAGGGCTGCAGACTGGCCCAAAGAACTAGAGGGCCACATGCTTAGGAAGTACTGGCACATATAATATTGTCATTCTTGGCTATGCTTGGATGTGAGGTCAGTTCTAGATTTTCTGTTCTGCAGATCTCTATTGAGTGAGTGACCAGTTCAAGTCCTTGAGGTGGGTGGGAAGATACAGAAGATAAAGAAAGTATGGTCCATAATAAAAGAAGCTGAGGAGCAGACTGGCTTTAGAAAGGTGGCTGTTAATTTACCATTTTCTATAATATAAGATGCTAGTGGTTATTTTTAGAGAATTGACATTTGCTTCCTACTATTACTGTTTTAGAGTTGAGAATATTTTGGTTCAAATTTGGGGCTTAAGACTTAACACTAGTATGTTCCCATAAGAGTTCAAATAAATCATGTGATGGGGATTTAAAGACATGTTTGGCATAGGGATTTAACCCAGAGCTTTTGCATAGAGCTACATCCCTCGCCCTTTTATTTTTTAATTTTATATTTTGAGACAGGGTCTTGCTAAGTCATCACGTTGCCTAGGCTGACCTCAAACTCTCAATCCTCTTGCCTCAGTCTGTATATAGGATTACAGGTGGGCGCCACAGCACCAGGCCTGACTGTGATTTCAGTTGTGACTATAGTACAGATTACTTGACTGTATCTTTGCTATTACTTATACTTCTTGAGTGGTCTTCTTTTAATTCTAAGTCACTACAGAAGTGTTTAGTATTTATTAATGGGTCTCCTCCACTGCCAACTTCAAGTTCCCTTTTTGATAGATCAAAAAAAGAGGTGGAAGAGACAATTAAAGGTTACCTTTGCTCTGGTGTGGCTGATCAGTTTTAAAAGCAGGAAACATAAGTCAGGTTTGCACTGTCCACTTTGGTTTAGGAAGGGCATTGAGCCTTTCAAAAACTGACTCATACTTCCTATCACTTGAGGAAGCCCTGTTACAATAGTTTACATACAAAGAGGGACATCTTATTTCTGGGAGAGGAACATATTTAGGAAACCAGATTAATAATATACAAATCCGTTTGTTCTAGGACAGGGGTAGAGACCTCTCATCCTCTAATCTGTTACTGAGTTAGAGTGACAGTACTGAGACTCCTTGACTTGAGGAGGCTGCCAAATTTCCTCTTTTCTGGGGTGAAACCTGGGGCACATGCTGTGCAAGTGCTCTACCACTGAGCTACACCCCCAGCCCTGCTGCCTTTCACTGTTCATTCAGCACTTCAAACTGTGCCTCAGTCTTGCCTGTGATGCTCTGCTTGTTTTCTGTCATAATCTTGTCAGAGATGCTGGCAAAGACTCATAGCTATGCCCTTCATTTTTCTCTTTGTAGAAATGCTTATTGTATCGTTGGCTGATCTTAAGCCATTCAGGTTGTTTGTGGGCTTGGTAAGCTCTTGATAGCAGCTCTACTCTGTAGTCTTCATTTTGGATTGTACTTTAGCCAAAAACTTGGTACATTTCATGGTGGTGGTGCTGGCGAGATACAGGAGTGTGGGTTGACTCTGTGGGTCATTGAAAAGCCATATTAATTTAGGGCTGAGTCTACTTGGAGAGAGGCTGGTGTTTTGCTAGGTCCTGTCATTACTCTTAGCATGCTGAATTGTTTTTTTTTTTCAGTGTGTTAAGGTAAAATCATGAAAAGTTTCAGTTTTGTAGCTGTCATGAGGGTGAGAGGTCTAGCTAAACAATGACAGCATAAAGCTTTTTGTGAAGCTTTTAAGACTTTATGAGATGGTAAAAATACTGATGAGTGTTGAGAGGAAAAAACATGGAAGTGAGCATAGCATAAAAATAGATACGGACAGACTTCCTACTTTTTATTTTTAGCACTCATATTTTCTTTAATTTGACTTAGATCATTTCAAATTCAAGTTTTTCAGTGAAATTCATTTGATAAGAGTTGCCCAATTAAATTCTTCAATTATTCACTTTTGAAACTTGTGCTCTTGTAAGATGATAAATGAACCCTTGCTTCTGTAAGGAAGAATATAGTGTCAGGTTTTGGTAAAGAGATATTTCAATACCCTTCTCTTACCAGAAGGCTTGGTAATTGCCTACTAATTTCAGTTTTGAAATTCATACTTTATAACTCTTAATTTGATCCTCTCTGTGATCCAGTTAACTTCTAATATCTATGAATTTAGTATATTTTGATAAACAACTTTTATTACAGTGTGAAGTTAATTTAAACATATGATTCACTTCCTAAACATGCCATTGAGTTTATTACTTGAGGTAAAAATAAAGCATATGCATATGGAATACAAAATGTGATAATACATATTTAGGTAAATATCCTAGATTCCTTTTATTGTAATTGTAAAGAAAGATTTTTTTTTAGTTCAAGTGAAATAAGTTCTGAAATATTTTTTCTAACATATTGCTTCACGAAAAATTGCTTTATAGGAAAATAGAAATAGTACAGTTTGCTAGCCGGACACGTCAACTCTTCGTTCGATTATTAGCTTTAGTGAAATGGGCTAATAATGCTGACAAAGTGGAAAAATGTGCGGTGAGTTGAACTTTTGGCTTTTACTTTGTGTAGAATAACTTTCTAAGTGTTATAATTTAGTTTCTAATTTTAGTTTTAATACTTTCCTATTTTAAATGGTATTACTTGTGTGAGTAATCATAATTCTGTATGATGTAGAATGTATTTTTGTAGAAACCTAGTGTATGTTTGTGCACATTATCAGAAAGAAGAGTAGAAGATATCTGGAGACATTTTACATGAGGAGGCTAAGACAAACTAAAGAAGGGAAATGGTTAGCTTAAAATTCCATAGTGCCTTAGAATTTGTAAGGTTCTCCCTTAAATTTTGCTTGTTGATTCTTGACATCCTTGTGAAAATGGTAGAATTGGTATTTTCTTCCTATTTACAGATGAGATGATAAAGTTCCTAGAAATTTCATGGCTTCTTCAAGAGCACAGGGCTGATAACAGACTTTATCTGCTCATTTGTTTATTCATCGACTCAGTCTGCAAACCTCTGTTGAATGCGGGTTACAGGGTATGGTGGATGGAGACTTGAATTTTGCACAGTCCCTGCCTTCAAGAAGCCCATATTGAATTACTGTTTTGAATTCTAAGGGGTGCCATACAGTGAAGTATACCAAAAATCCTGAAATCTGCCCTATCCCCACAAGTTTTAGTTATGTTCAAGAAGCACTAAGGAGAGCTATCAGTAGAGGTGCTGTGTGAACTCACTGAGTTTATTGCTTTGGGAGGATAGTGTGTTAACAGATGAGGCACGGAGTTGCTCCTGTTTTACTTAAGTCACTCTTAATGAGGAGCATGGAGTTTATATTGGAAAGGGTAGAGTGATTATCTTAAAATGAATAAAGTACTGAAATAACAATACCATTTGGCCATTTAAATTGAAGTCAGCTTTCCAAGCCCAACTCTACAATGCCAAGTAAACTTCTAGTTGCTGTCACTTATATTTGGCAAGTGAGGGTATGTGGGGAGATTGTCTAAGCCCAATAGTGATGCTCAAATTCCTTTTTAAATTTAATTATGTAATAACATTTACAAGTGTTACTAGTCTTTTTAAAGCAGAAAAATTGAGCCAGGTGTGGTGGTACATACCTGTAATCCCAGCACTTGGGAGGCTGAGGCAGGAGGATTATTGCAAGTTCAAGACCACCCTGGGCTACAAAGTGAGCTCAGAGCTATCCTGAACTGCATAGTGAGACCCTGTCTCAAAAAGATCCCCCTTCAAAACAAAAACAGAAAAATGACATTGGTTAAATGATATTTCACGGATTTTTAAATTCTCTAAATTTTATGAGGCTTCTTGGAAAAATTGAAATTAGTAGCTACCTAGTAGAGGTGACATAATAAATTTATTTTTGGCACTCTAACAAGCTAAGTTCAGAATATTTTAATAGCGATTTTTGTATTTACAAATATATGACGGTTTGCTTGTTTCATAAAATTCAACTTTGGAAAGAAATCTGTGACACAGTGTTTTTACATGTGATTTTCCCGACATCTCACTTCAATTTTAGCTTGCTGTGTTTGTTTAGCATCTGTTTCACTAGGTTCCCTTATCACATACAGCCTATGCAAAAGTGGCCAAAGTGAAAAGAAAAAGAGACTTCGAAGAAGTTGAGAATTACAAATTTTTTTTTGAAATTAAGACCCCTAATTTTAATTGATGTTAATAAACAATTCCAGCCCTGGCAGCTAAGCCAGTTGCAAGATTGGAAGAATTCTGTAACACACACTGGTGTCCAGCCACATATTTTCTGTTGCTGAGTAAGCTGATATCCCTCTATATGACATTGATCAAAGGTTTAGGGGGAGAATATTTTGTAGCATAGATTAAGTTTTCCTTTGAGGGGATGTGTAGGATGGAGCAGTGTGGACTGGATAAACTGGTGTCCCAATAGGATTAATGCACATCTTCCCATAGGGAAGTCTCTGGGATTCTTGGACTTTGACTTTGATTTGATTTTACAGTGACTTGAGAGAAGGAGCTCTTAGTATGACCTAAATCTGAGTGAAATCTAAAATCTGAAAGCAATTTTTCAGAAGTTGGACATCTTAGCAAGGTCACAGCTGCTAAAAGGTAGTATTGGTGGCATTGATAAGAATCTACTATACTGGTCATAAGAGGTAACGTTTCTACTGGCCTGTGCCACATAGTGGTCTAAGGAAAATTTTTTGGCTCCACCCAACTTACTCTGATTATTGGCCATTTTTGTTTGAACAGAGATGTGTTCACCTAAACTTCAATTTTCTTATCGCTAAGGTGATAGTAATTACCTGAGTCTATTTTCTAGAATTGTAAAATGAGATAAAAGTATGAGTGTGGAAATATAGAACTAAGAAAATATAGAGCATATTGTATTTATGATGTGGTTTTAATTCTGGGTGCTACGTTTTAAGTTGGCCATTGCCGACTTGCTTGAAAGACAAAAGAGAGGGAACTTTTAAGTATGGTCTAGAAGTGAACCAGAAGATAAAAAATTCCAAGGAGGTGGTTTTTCAGCTCCATGATGAGCTCTGTTACTGGCACCCTTATGAAATGCATTGCATAGAAAACTGATAGGGTTTCTGTGTTGGGCATGAAGTTGCCCTGTGTCTCACAATGGGCAACACTTTTTGAATGTTTCCTGTGTTCTAAATGTTTTATTTGCATGAATCCTCAGAACAACTTTATAACCTGGGAATCGTCTCCATTTTACAGTTGAAAAAAATTGAGACACAGAGAGGTTAAGCAACTTCTCCAAGGTTATGGGGCTAGTAAGTTGCAGAGTTAAAATTGAGACCAAGGCAGCATAGATCCAGGAGCCATGCTTTTAACTACTTCATTACCAACCAACTCTGGAAATTATTAAAAATAAAAAGCATTTTATTCTGTTTATTTTTCCTAACTTATAACTTGTACTGTGTATGTAATGTTAAGGATGAAGAAATGGATTGGAGAACATTTTACTTAAAGTAATGGAAAATTAAGTTTTAATGTCAAATATAAATGTATTAAATATTTCTTCAAATTGCTGGGAAAGTTTTTTAATACATTTGGAAAACTTATATTAATGTCTTTTGAAATTTACTTTGGAGTGAGTAAATGATTTAATGTAAAAAGTAGATAGTTTTCAAAGCAGCTTAATAGATTTACCTTTTGCTTTAAAGATGATCTCAAGCTTTTTAGATCAGCAAGCCATCCTGTTTGTGGACACTGCTGATCGCCTGGCCTCGTTAGCTAGAGATGCTCTGGTCCACGCGCGCCTGCCTAGTTTTGCCATTCCATATGCCATTGATGTACTGACTACTGGCTCTTACCCACGGCTGCCAACTTGCATTAGGGTAAGTGCTTTGCCCTTAGTCTTTGGTAAGTCATATTGTGGGATTTTTAAAAAATAATATGGGGCCAGAATGTGAGTAGATAAGCAAAATGGGTGAATTTGGAGGGGTGGGTAGTGGTGAGCAGATGGGCAAATGTGAAGCCCTGAGTTTGATTTCTGATACCCCCCCCAATTAAGTAGGGGAATTCATCTAGTGATATGAAGTTGATTTCATAGATAGTGCATGAGCCTGTAATCCCAGCGCTTGGGAAGCTGAGACAGAAGGATTGTTGTAAGCTCAAGACCAGAGGACTGGGGATATATCTCAGTAGGTCCTGAGTTTGATTCTCGGAACCAAAAAAAAAAAGAAAAAAGAAAGATAAGTTCGAGACCAGCCTGGGCTACAAAGTGAACTCAAGGCCAACCTGAACTGCATAGTGAGACAGACAGACCTCACTGACTGACTGTCTGTCTGTCTGTCTGTCTGTCTCTCTCTCTATATATATATTTTAACCTCTGTACCGGGGACTGAACAGAGGACCTTCTCACTGAGCTGTATCCCTGACCCTTCTTTTTCTTTTTCTTTTTTGGTCTTTTTGAGACAGGGTTTCGCTGTGCAGTTCAAGCTGGCCTTGGATTTGTCTCAAAAAGACAAATAAGCAAATAAATAAATGGAGCATGAAGATGACCATGCTGTCTAATAGTCTTAGCTAGGTGACTAGAGGAATTACTGGCACTCTAATAATGGTAGTATTGGTCAACTGTCATTGGATGTGCTGCAGAAATAAGTGTTGAGATTCTCTTGGGTAAAGTAAAACATTATGTAAAGACAGACTCTGGTAAAAACAGTTATGCCCTGGGCTGAAGGTATAGCTCAAGTAACAGACCACTTGCCTGCCTTCCTTAAGGCCTGGGTTTCATCCCTAGCACTGCAAAAACAAAAAGCAACAAACAAACATAAAACCTCACTGTCTGTCTGTCTCTCTCGCTGTATATATTTTAACCCCTGTACCGGGGACTGAACAGAGGACCTTCTCACTGAGCTGTATCCCTAACCCTTCTTTTTCTTTTTCTTTTTTGGTCTTTTTGAGACAGGGTTTCACTGTGCAGTTCAAGCTGGCCTTGAATTCACTTTGTAGCCCAGGCTGGCCTCTACTCAAGCAACAATCTCCTTGCCTCAGCCTCCTGAGTGCTGGGATATGCCACTACTCCTAGCTTGCCAGCCCTTCTTTTGTAGTGGCCTCCAAAGTTGCTAAGTTGCTTGAATTTGCAGTCCTCCTGGTTCAGCCTCCCAGAGAGCTGGGTTTACAGATGTATACCACCACACTTGGCACATACACTTTTTATACATTATTTAAAAGTCATTTAAACCATTGTTACCTTGTTCTGAAAATTTTTTTTCTTTAAAATAAAAAAAAATTTAAAAATCATTTAAATTGTTTTGTAGGATAAAATTATTCCTCCAGATCCAATTACTAAAATTGAGAAACAAGCCACACTTCATCAGCTTAATCAGATTCTTAGACATCGGCTTGTTACCACAGATCTTCCACCTCAGCTTGCAAATCTTACAGTTGGTATGTACCTGAAATATGTGTGTGTGTGTGTGTGTGTGTGTGTGCGCGCGCGCGCGCGTGTGTGTGTTTTTTCATGCATTTGCTCCCAGGAGGAAGGGAGTATGGGTCTGATTATTTTGCCTGGTTGGTTGAGAACTCTAGGCTTGTGCTGGTTACTTTTCTCTCCTTGCTGAGACAAAATACTAGATGCCCAAAATGAAGGAAGGAAAGGTTTATTTAGCTCAGTTAGTAGAGGTTTCAGTCCATACTCAGCTGGCTCCAAGGCAGGGTGTCATGGCTGAGGGGCAGCCATTCATGGAGGCTGTGGCAGGTACCAAAAGTGACAAGAGCAAAAGGGCAAAAGCAGGGAGCAAACCTCTTTCCCTCCATTCTATTGTAAGCAGGATAGGCCTGGCTGCTGAGGGTAGTACTGAACCTTATCTCCCTGCCCTCTGCCTGCCTGGGGCTGGGGATGTTACAAAGTAAGGACCTTGGCCCCCTGCCGAATAACTTAAAAGTTCTGATCTCAAATTGACACAATGAACAATATCCTAGAGAGATAACAGCATGTCCTTTACACCCTAGGAGGGAGAGCTGTTGAGTTACTTAGTTAAAGGCTTCTAGACTTTTCAATACGACACAGTGTATCAACCATAACAGGGCTCAAGTGAACCTCCTGCCTCAACCTCTCAAGTAGCTGGGACTGCAGCCATGTGCCACTGCACGTGGCTGAAATCTTGTTTTTAAGATTATTTTCTTATATGGCTTTGAGTTTTATTCAGAGAAATATCATTCATTATAAACTTTTGACTCACAGTTTTGGTGGTGTTTGAATCTGTGACCTGGCAGCTGTATTATTCTCTTTAGGACCTGCTGTACGGTGCTGGTATTTGAAACCGGGAGTGGTTGAAATCATCTGACAATAGAGTAGAAAAGAGTTCCCAGAGTTGAACCTCAAGAAAATGCAGTTTATGTTGGAAAAGTTGCCTTTGGCTTCTTAATGACCTGCATGCTAACTACTGTTTATGCAGGAACCACTGAATTGTCTGAATACTAATGAAAAACTTGGGCTAGTTTATTTTTCTCACAAACAAAGTTCTGAAAGTTCTAGGTTAGCAAGACAGTGCTTATTTTTTAGCCAAGTACACTTCTTCTTTTAAAAGCAAATGGCCGTGTGAAGTTTCGAGTTGAAGGAGAATTTGAAGCCACCTTGACAGTAATGGGAGATGACCCTGATGTTCCATGGCGGCTTCTCAAGCTAGAAATTCTGGTTGAAGATAAGGAAACAGGAGGTAAATCATACATACTGATTTAAATCATAGGTGCTGATCTAAATGTTTGATATTTTTATGTTATTGAAATATTCCAGCAGAATAATAAATGTGTGTAGCAATTTATCCTGTAGTAATTTGAGTTAAATTTTATGATAACCAATATATTGTATGTATTGACTATCCAAGTTTCAGTGTTTCTCAGAGCATCATATTCTCTAATTTCCATAAGTACTTTTAAAAATCAGCTGTTAGTATACAGTTTCTTAGTTGCACTGTGACATGACCTGATACCTTTCTGATTAACTGCCTTCTTTTCTCCTGCCAATGGAAGATGGACGAGCTTTGGTTCACAGTATGCAAATCAACTTTATCCATCAGTTGGTGCAGTCGAGGCTCTTTGCTGATGAGAAACCTCTTCAGGACATGTACAACTGTCTACGTATCCTTCTGAAATTTGAGACATGGATTTTCTGTCTCCGTTAGTCCTGAACTGTAGCAGTCTAATTTCTCCCTTCACCTTCACTCCCTACCTTTTCTGGGTACAAATAGGGCTGTGGGACTGGCCAGTGTGAAGAATAGTGATACCTCTGCAGGAAAACAAATTTAAAATTTTATTGTTGGCTTTGCAGGTGTTCCTTCAAAGTGATTAAAATAGTACTGTTTGGGGAAAAAATAATATTTTGATCAGTCAATCTGGACCTTATGGTTTGCTTATGTTGCTTCAAAATTAAATATAAAAGCTTTTCTAAAATTACGTTGCATAGGCAGGGACGATGGCTCATATCTGTAATCCCAGCACTTAAGAGACTGAGGCAGGAGGATCCCCGGAGTTCAAAGTTGTCCTGGGCTGCATAGTGGGTTCATGTTATCCTGGACTGCATAGTGGGCCCTGTTGTAAAAACTAACAACCAAAAGAAAAATCACAAATTTTACTACTTTGGAGGATGAATCATTGGAGAAATATTCTAGAAAACTCCTTCATAGACAGCTTGTTATTATTATATATATACTTTTGGTGGTACTGTAAATTGAACATAGGGCCTCTGCTTGGAGCTATATTCTTAGTGTGTCCCTCTGGTTTTTGTTTTTTGTTTTTTTTTTTAAGTACTGGGGATGGAACTCACTACCTTGTACTTGCCAGGTAGGCATTTGTGCCGCTGATCTATATCCCCAGTCCTCTTACTTTCTTTTTTTTAACTTTTAAAATTTTATTTTGAGAGAATATTTCCCTAAGTTGCCCAGGCAAGGCTTGAACTGGTAATCCTCCTGCCTCAGCCTTCCATTGTAGGCAGCCTGCTTTTTGAGAGTAGATCCTTAGTTAAATGAAGTTTGCTGTACTTGATTGGTTGCTGAACTAAAATATTAGATTTCCTTAGCAAGCTTTCTCAGATTCTTTCTGCTTGTCACTTCAGTTAGAAGTGCTGCACTCCCAGACACTAATGTTAATCCGTGAGCGGTGGGGGGACCTTGTGCAAGTGGAAAGGTATCATGCTGGAAAGTGCCTTTCCCTTTCTGTTTGGAAGTAAGTAAAATTGGTTCTGCTAAATTCATGAGTACTCTTGCCTTTTTTGTTTTTCCCCTCTCATGCATCTGATTTAATATTTGCCAATAAATGATGTGCCTGTAGTGACAAAGTCCCATGGCATTCTGTAGATTACCTGAGATCCCTAACTGACATTTTTCTTTGAACATCGCCATGTGTTTAAATACATAGATGTTTATCTGTTTGTACTAAGACTTACTGTTCATTAGAAGGGTAGTAGTTAGTTTGTTCTGTGCTGATACCAAATTGCTAAAAGATTAGATTGTGGAGTATCACTTTTTTTCCTTTTTTTAAATATCATTTTTTGAAATGTACTTGATTACCAGTTTCCCATTTTTCAATTATACTTTCTAAGAACTTTGTTTTAGAGAAAATCTGTATCAGGTTATTTATATTCTCCAATTCCTGTTTGAATGTGGCTTGTTTCCCATTTTTTTGGTAAGGGAATCAAGTGAATAGATAGTACCTAGAAGACAGGTTGCTCTGCTTTAGAATTATTTGTATGTGCATGTGTCTTATTTTTAAATTCTATATCTGTTTTAAAAAATATATTGAGTCACACATTGTGTTAGGTTACAGAATAGCTGTCTTCTCAGTATTAATATACTCTCTTACAAACAATGAGGGCTTGCCCGGTTCTAGATTGTGGTTAAGATGTCCAATAGCGGGCTGGGGACTTAGCTCAGCAGCATAAGCGCTTGCCTGGCAAGTGCGAGGTCATGAGTTTGATCCCCAGTACCAAAAAAATAAAATAAAAAAAAATAAAAAGATGCCAAATAGATTATTTCTCTTTTATTCCCAAAGTTAACAAGCTATGTTAAAAATAAATTGTTAATATTTATTTTTTCTCTTCAGTCAACAAATTCTTGGTAGGAAAACAGGGACAGCATCTGTTCACAAAGTTACAATTAAAATTGATGAGAATGATGTCTCCAAGCCTTTACAGATTTTTCATGATCCTCCTTTGCCAGCTTCTGATTCCAAATTAGTAGAAAGAGCCATGAAGGTAAGTTTTCAATGTACTATAATATTGGTTAAATGAATATAATTTACCATAGGCAGATTCTTTAAAATACCTAATCATTTCTAAAACCCTGCATGAAACTTGTTTTACATGTTATATTTCTGCATTTGGTTTTTTTTAACATCTGGTACTATAATGCATACTTTTATGTTAATTTGTTTACTTACTTTTTGGTTTTTTGAGACAGGGTCTCACTGTGTGGTTCAGGCTGGCTTTGAATTCCCTGTATAGTCCAGGCTAGCCTCAATCTCACAGTGATCCTCCTGCCTTAGCTTCCCAAGAGCTGGGATTACAGGTGTGTGCCACCATGCCCATCATGCATAATTTTAAGTGTGTTCTTTTCTTTTTTTGGTACTGGGAATTGAACCGAGGGACTTGAACTCAGCAGATACTCTACCATTGAGCTATGCTCTCAGCCTGTTTGAAATTTTGTAGTTTTAGATCAGCTCATCATTTTAAGGTCAGGCCTTTGAATACTACAATAATTGGTGTATATACAGTATTTTGATCTATATTCTTCAGAATATTAGCTATAAGCTGAGTATGATGATTCATACCTGCAGTTACAGCTTCTCAGGGACTGAGGGAGAAGGGTCACAAGTTGGAGCCAGCCTGGGAAGTTTAGTGAGACCCTGTCTCAAAATTAAAAAGGGATGGAGGCCGGGCCTGATGGTGTACGTCTGTAATCCCAGCACTCAGGAGGCTGAGACAGGAGGATCATTGTGAGTTTGAGGCCAGCCTGGGCTACATAAGAGAGTTCAAGGCCAGCCTGAACTACACAACAAGGCCCTGTCCCAAAGAAAAACAAACCAAAAGAGGGGGCGGAATGGGGAGGTAGATAAGTGGTAGAGCTTTTGCCTGGCATATGCAAGACCTTGTGGGTTCAGTTCCCCAGCCTTTAAAACAAAAAGCAAAACACTGTAGTTTGTATGGTTTCACTGCCATACAAGTTAATTCCAATTCCATGTAAGTTAATTTTTAACTTTATCTGTTTATTTTTCCTTATTAAGTGTGATTCTAAAAGGAAGTTCTTGAAGCACCAGTAATCTACCCTCACACTTTAAAAGTGAAAGTGACTTAACTGTGTATGATTTTTGTTCTTGTTTGTACAGATTGATCACTTATCAATAGAAAAACTCCTGATTGACAGTGTCCATGCAAGAGCTCATCAGAAACTCCAGGAATTGAAGGCCATTCTTAGAGGCTTCAATGCCAATGAAAACTGTAGGTGTTTTAAATTGATGTTTTTGTGTTTGTTTTCTTTAAATTAACATTCACATTGGTTTTATGAAGGGTCTTTCTTCGTATGACTTTTTTCCTGATACTGGTTTTATTGTGTAGGCTGAGCATTTCCTACATTTTAACTTGTAACCTAATTTTTCATTTTCTAACATATTTAGCTTGTACTTTTTTTTGAAATGTTTATGTATTGTCTCTCTTTAGAACTTTTCCCCTTTTGAAATGGAACTATTTTAACATGAATCTTAAATTTCTTTGGTTTTTTCTTCTAGTAATAAAGCAATACTGCAAATATTTATAATGTTTCAATAAAATATGACTGAATAAGCAAAACTCATCCTTTATCTTTAAAATTTTTGAATTAATATATTAATGATTCAATATAAGAAATGTAGATATAAATAAAGAGTGGAAAATCGTCCAGGTTCTGTACAGAGCTCCCGGGGAAGTTCTGCAGATCTCTCTTCAGCTGCTTTTTGTAGACGTGTCACTACCTGGACAGTTAGAAGAGCTGAGTTCAGCTGTGAACTCTTGAACAAGCCACTTATATACTTTATTCTTTAACTGTAGTATGAAGATTTTAGTCCAAGCTCTTCCTAGATCTGTGTATGAATGTGCTACAGCAGTGGCTTTTCAGCCGACGGTTTTTATAGCAGCCTTGCTAGGTGGTAGAGAAAGGTGGTTCAGGGACAGTGACTGGAAGGCAAAGGAGAACTTTGCATGTAGGGTTGGTTCCTCTAGGACTCCTTTAATCAAGGACCTCTGGAAATGAGGAGTGCTAGAGGAAAGGGTCTGTTGATCCATCATTTTAGGGGATAGTACTTATTTTTTAAATTCATGTTCATTTTTTATTCAGGTGGCCTTTTTTTTTTTTTTTTGAGAGAAGGTCAGCCTCAAATGAGATCCTCCTGCCTGGGCCTCCCAAGTACTAGGATGACAGGCATATGCCATTGTATCTGGCTTCATGTAGTCTTATTTGATCCTTTTTGTGGTGGGAAAGCATGGTTTAGTAAGATTCTTTCCTGAGACCGGGGACTGTAGTCTCCTTGGTATTCTCTAGTACTGTTGCCTTTCTTCCAGCGCCTAACTGGCCTAACCTGAGGAAATGAATAGCTAAGTGATTGGAGCATTTTGAGAGAGGGCTAGGTAAATACACAGTTGCAGATTTTGGACAATGCAGATGGCAGTATGTGGTTTCCTAGAAATGGCTTTGGAGAAGCAACATGGGACTGTGGAGAGATCAAAATAGATCATGCAACACAGTGGAGGTAACTGGAGATACAGTAGGGTTCAGTTCATGGCATTAACTAACTTTCGGAAGCTGGAGTGTTTCCTTGTGTTGACTTAACCGACAGCGCTAAAATCAGCATCGTGGTCAGTTTGGAAGCTCTGACCACTCATAGCTATTCTTCATTGGGCTTGGTTGCTTCTGTTCATTTTCTATAAAGTATTATCTCCCTTTTGGACTCTATTCCCTGTCTTCTGATGCCCTGTATTTTTAAGAATACTATTTTAATTCCCAAAACTAGTTCTACTCTGTTGCTGCACATTAGAAATTGTTTTGCTTTAAAGAATATCTTTGTACAGCACTTGGGAGGCTGTGGCAGGAGGATCTCCATGAGTTTGAGGCCAGCCTACACTACATAAGCAAGTCAAGGCCAGCTTGAAAAACATAGTGAGACCCTGCCTCAAAAATAAATTAAAAAAATACTTTTGTACTCCATTAGGAATTATAATTGTATAGAAATGTGAAAATCAGCAACCATGTTTCAAATTTGTAAGTACTTTTTATTGTACCACTTAATGTAATACATTCAGCAGGACATCACTGATTTGAACTACTCGTCTTGAATTATATAATATAAAAGAAATTGTTCTATTTTGTTATTTTTCTATCTTTAAGTGAAACTTCTGGACTTGGGTGTTAAACATTTGTATAAAATGTATATTAAATATATTTGAAAGTTGTTTATTTTCATTTAATTAAATGTCTCCTGAAAGGTTTTTACCTTATTAATGTTTGATAGTTTATATAAAGAGTACCAATGATAACTTCACCCAAATGAAATAATGTAAGAGATTTTGGTTTTTCTTTGATTCTTAAAGGAATACAGACAAAGGGCACTTTTTGAACATTCTGCTTTTTATTTTTTTGGTGCTGGAGATTGAATCTAAAGGCCTTCCACATGCTTAGCATGCACACCACCACTGAGTTACACCCCATCTCTCACTCTGCTTCTTAAAGCACCTTCACGAATTTGTCATTTTTTCCCCTAACAACCTGTGGAATGGAGATGATATTGTTTTATGAAATAGCACAGAGAATTTGTGCCTTCATGAAAAAATCTGTCATCACTCCTTCCTCCCTGGCTGCCTTTCTTTTTGGGGCTATAGCTTTAGAGGATCTTGATAGCAAGAGGATATCTTTTAGCCAGGATGATGGTGCAGGCTATAATCCCAGCACTCTGAGAGACTGAGCCAAGAGGATCACAAATTCAAGTACATCCTGGGCAGTTTAGCAACTCAGTGAGACCCTGGCTCAAAAAGTGAAAAACAGAGAGCTGTTGATATAAAGGCCCTGGGTATCCTAAAAAGAAAAATAAATAAACCCTTAATCCGATCAGCACTTAGTATGTCTTCAGTGCTTTGCTTGTTTACTGGATTTCCTTTTAATAACTTGTGTGATTAAGGGAAAATTTAATTGGGCCTGGTAGAAATACTATGAAACTAGATCAAGTATGTTGTCAGCCTTGGGGATTTCTCTTTAGCAGTTGTCTGTATTCTTGTTTCATCTGTGACTTTAAAATGAGGTACACAAATAACTTGAAAATATTTTTTCTATATAATCAGTAATGTTTAATAGATTTCCAGTGTTTCTTGAAACACCTTGGCCCTATTTAAAAAAAAAACTTTTTAAAATGACGGATGATACTAAAAATCTTTAAGCTATAGGTGACATTTATTCTTTTTATCAAACAACTGATTTTCTCATTGATATTTTTCAATATCAAGAATATGCCCAAAAATTAACTTACTACCAAATACTGAGTGAAAGTAAAACTAAGTGCAGCTGGTAAGAATGACTCTTCACTAACTTTTTAAACTCTTTTAAAAAGGGTTTTTTTTTTGATGTAATAGCTGAGTGTGTTTCTTTCAAGTGAACTTGAAAATTAATTACATTCTACCTTTTGAGTTACTATTAATTATAATAATCCTATTCCAAATTTTGGAAAATCGTGTTTTCCCTCTAACATACAGGATCTTCCAGTAGTTGTTTCTCCTCACTGACAAATACGTTTTTTGAAAAATATTCCGATAGAAAAATAATGTTGAGATTTCGCAGACTGCAGAAGGGGAGAACCAGGCCTCACCAGTAGGTGATCCCCACCTGGAAACCAGCGCCATGCGCAGACTGCTACTGGAGTGGGGACAGCCAGAACCAAGCCTCTCTCCATGAATCAGCATCATTTGTGGACTGTGGAGGGAGAGAACCAGGCCTCATCAGGAGGTGATCCCCGCTTGGAAACCAGTGCCATCATGGGCTGCTGCCCGAGTGGGGACAGCCAGACCCAAGCTTCTCTCCATTTGCGGACTGCGGAGAGAGAACCAGGCCTCACCAGGAAGCGATTCCTACCTGGAAACCATAATGTTTTCTTTGTTTTGTTGGGTTGGGTTTTATTCTCTTTTGTTTGATTATGTTAAATCTGATGGCATGAGCAACTATTTAAAAGATAGCATGACATATCATGGTAGCCATTTTGGATTTACTATTGGCTTGTTTTGAAGTCCTTTATTGCATTCATTGTTTTGTTTTTATTGCTTCTATTCTCTTCTGTTCAATTTTTACTATGTCTGACGGTATCTGCAGCTATTTTGAAGACAACAAAAGACATTATGGTAATTATTGTTGATTTCATAAGATTTTAGAGTCCCGTATCACTTATACTGGTTTATTTTGATAGATTTTACTGTTTTATTTTCCTTGGTTTTATCCTCTTTAAAATAAAATAAAATAAAATAAAATAAAATAAAATAAAATAAAAGAAAGAAAGAAAAGTAATGCTGACTTGTTAACTATTCAGCTTCCATAGAGACTGCACTTCCAGCTCTTGTTGTTCCCATTTTGGAGCCCTGTGGAAATTCGGAGTGCCTACACATTTTTGTAGATTTGCATTCTGGAATGTTCCAGTTGATGCTCTATGGACTTGGTAAGTTACTAAATGATATAGCAACTCAGTGGAAGAAAAAATATTTTTAACAAAAGAAAATTAAGAATGTTCTGCCATTGTGTGTTAGAAGGGATGGGGCAGTGTGTGCAGTGTTGAAAGTATGTAAGGAGGGAATAATTGGCTTGTGTATATTTCTTTGGGCTCTAATTTAAACCTACTTTGGATTTTCTTATACCAGAAGATAAACTTCCCAGTATAAAGTGCATTCATGCTGTTTCTCTTATGTAAAAGTAATAATGTTTGTGGCTGATATTTTTTACATTTATCTATCCAGTAGCTCAGTTTGTATCTTACCACTAATGAGGGATATGAAAATTAGTTAGGAATTGTAATGTCATTTGTGGCTGGAGAGCATATTTATGACACTATAAATGTGTGATGACTTGAGATAGAGTCCTGGAGGAATGTATTTTGTTTTGGCTTAATAGAAATGAAAGTTCAGTTTCAAATTTGGTTTGTAACCAAGTTGGTGTTCTGAAGTGATGAAGTACTTACTAAGAACCTAGTGTTTTTGTATTGCTCCTGGAAGTGCTATTGAATATATTAGCAAATTTGTCATTCAAAATTAATATTAAGGAACAGTGATTGAAAATAAAATATTTTATAATCATATTGTACAGCTATAAAGGTAAGTTTTTATATGAGCTGCTCATGGTAAATGATGCATGGCTTTTTGAATCCCATCACATTTATGATGGCTAAATGACAAACAAATGGTGCATTTATGAATTCTTTTAACTGTGGTCTCAAGCCAACTAGGTAACTGTTCTTTAAAGCCTTTTCTTTGTTTTCCTGATTAACATAAGCAAATAATAAACCTAAACATGCAAAAATAAGAGAAATAGTAGAAAATTGGTTTTTATGGATGTGTGCTTCTGTTAGATTAGACTGCTCTCACAGAATACAGTAGGAATTTATTTTCTTGCCGTTCTGGAGGCTAGAAATTCTGTGTGGTGGATTTCTGCCAAGGGCCCTCCTGGCATTTAGGCAGCTGCCTTTTCTGGCTATGTCTTCATAGCCAGAATGGATGGGAGAAAGGGAGCATGCTCACGTCCCTTCTTATAAACTCCTCTACTCCTAGTTAACTCCTAAAGGCCTCTTCTCTATATATTCTCTCACCTTGGAGGTGAGGACCTCAACAGAGGTGCTTGCGGAGGGCTGGAGGACACATTCATTCTATAGTAATGTGTTTTCATTTTGTTTTGATACTCCAATTTTTTCTCATTAGTTGAAATCATTTTGTATTTCTCTTTTTTGCTCGGTATTATTAGCATTTTTCTAATGTGATTAAAAATTTGGAAAGACATTTTTAGCAAGCCAGTCTTTAGCCAACAGCTCTTGCTTATGCCAGAGATCATTTGTGCTTGGTAAATAAACACTTCACTGAAATCTTACAGTTTTTATAACTTTTAAGGTTCTAAGTCCAGTAACATGAGTTTCAAATACTTATGAATTGAAACTGTTCATTAACTAGAGAAGGAGCTTTGGTAATAAAAACATAGGAATAGAATTGTGTATTAGCTTTCTGGTTTTCATTTGCTATCATTTGTGTTGTCTCTAACAGTCCTGAGATGTTAAAGAAAACAAATTAAGTTGATTTATAGCTAATGATGCATTTAGTTTAGTTTTTTTTTTTTTTTACTTAAAAATAGCGTAGTTTTCTGCCTGAAAGAATAATTTTCATGTAAATTTTAGGCTGTATAAAGATTTCGTTTCTCATGTAAGCAATTAAGTACTTTATTTTGTAGACCAAGCCACGCTGGACGACATGGAGAAATCTATCAATGATGACATGAAGCGGATCATCCCTTGGATTCAGCAACTTAAGTAAGCTTATTTTATTTCACTTAAGACTAAAAATGGAAACCTATTTTGACAGGGTATATTTTCTTCTTGACTCTTACTCTTGATCAGTCACTGTCCTTAAGTTTTATGACATGAAACTTGACTCCTTTTGGTACCTTTAGAATCTTAAATTATCTTGGAATAGGTCCAGGGTGGCAGTGCTTCATATTAAATTCCCCTTTAGAGCAAATGTAGGTATGAAGGGCATGACACTCAACTTTCATTCCTTTCCACATTTTCTTCTGTACAAGCACTTTACAGATCACTTTTATAATGAATTTTTTGTATCAAGTGTTCTCTGTACTAGAGTCTTATTTGTTCTTCTCCAGAATAATCTTCATGGCATGAATCTACCAGCTGACACCACCAGAATATTCATTTCTGCTTCTCTATTACCACCATTCAGTTCGTCTCAAATTCCATTGACTGTTTTTATACTGTTAAACTAAATAAAATTGGAAATGGAGCTAGAGATAATTCTTTTGGGTTTCATACCCCACCTCAGTAAACAAAGGTACCATTATGGCAGCACTAACAAATGCTCTTAAAATTTTTTTTAAATGCTCTTAAAATTAATAAAACAAAATTCCAAGGAATAAAAATAAACTTCAGAGATCTGAACCTAAACTAACAAATTCAGAAAGGAGGGGGAAGGCTAACAGACACAAAAATAGGAGTGTTCAGTGGGATCTTGTTTTTGTGTTCTTCTAGCCTCCCTTTTCTTTTGCCAGTTATGATTTTTTGGGGGGGAGAGGGGTACTGGCAATTGAACTCAGGACCTTATGCTTGTCAGGCAGGCGCTGTGCCACTGAGCTATATCCCCGGCCCATTATGATCTTTTAAATATGTGAAAAATTCAATGTAATCAAGTAATGTTTCATTAAGATGTTTTTACTGATAATATATAGGTAATATATGAGTCTCTTTTAAATAACTGTTCAGTTTAGTTATATATTAAAATAACAATTGTTAATTTCTATCATTTGTGTTAGCTGTAACACTCCTGAGATGTTAAGGAAAACATTGTTTAGAATATGAGTAATTCTAAAATTTTTAATGTTTTACCATCCTTTTTGTGCATTTTGGCTAAACAAGCATGGTTTTAATACCTAACATTAATAATTCACGTCTTGTATAACTTGAGGTTGTTTATCAATTCTAGCTACCAGAAATACAACCTAAAATGAGAAAGCCAAGTTTCCAAAAGCCTTTGTCTTAGTAAATGTATATCTGTACTTTAACTTACATAATTTATTTGTAAGAAAAATCCTGATTATTACTTGTGATGGCACTTCTAAAAAAAAATCTGTGATGGGTGGCCAGTTTATCACTAATCTGTCACAGAATGTTAATTTTTTTTTAAATTGGTACCGGGGATAGAACTCACGACCATGTGCTTGCAAGGCAGGCGCTTATGCCGCTGAGCTAAATCCCCAGCCCTTGTTAATTGTTTTGAAACAACCTCGTGAGATATTACTACTAGTCTTACAACCATCACCAAAATGTTGGGTGGTTAGGTTCAACGTTGACCTCATGGGGAAATTTAATTCAGCCTGTTGATTTGATTTGCAATCAGAATCGTGGAAAGAAGTAACTTGATGAACTGAGATACCACTGTGTATCACTATTTAGGCCTGTGTTTTGTTTGTTTTTGTTTTTGTTTCTGTTTTTCCAGTGCTAGGGATTGAGCCAAGGCCTTCTGCATGCTAAGCAAACTCTCTGCCCTGAACTACATACCTAGGCCCAGTATTTAGTTTTTCATGTGGCAAAGGAATTTGTTTCTTGCTTATTGTAACTTACCTAGGTCAGATTGATGATAATACTAATCATGACAATGATGACTATTTATCTGAACTGTTCCTGTTTTTCTTTTAATAACATACATAATAGAAATGTCAGTTACGCAAAGATATGTTAGTGAGAATTGAAGAAGAGATTTGAAAGCAATTTTAGCAAGCTTAGTAGATGTATAACATTTATCTAAAATAAAGCTCATGATGATTCATTTTCAAAATTGGTCTTCATTCTGTCATTAGTAGCCAGTTCTAGCAATTGATCCTTTAAATTTGTGGTTAAATTTAAGTTATGTTTTAATGGAAACAGTGATTTCCAGGTTTTACACACTTTTTAGTAACAGCAAACTACTCTTAAGATGTCATATATTCTAACATGATTTAAATGCACATGACTGCTTCATGATTTGTACCACATATAATTCACCATGCAAACGTAATAGTCCCCGAGCTCACTTGCAGCCTGTTCAACAAGGCAGATGACTCTACTAATCGTAAACTTATATTGTTACATTGCTGTGAAAATTTGTATTTTGTGTAGTTACTTCGTTGTGCATTAGTGAGAGTTTATGAACCAGTTATTTTATCCTTTTTTATATATTTAATTCCCTGATATCCTAACATCAAGGATAATCAAATAAAAGGAATGAGAGGAGTACTATAGTAAAAGCATCAAAATGGCTTACCTAAAAGGGAGAAGGAAGGAAGGTAATTTGTATTTACTAGCACCTGCCAAAGTATACCAGGTACTTGATACATCACAGTATAAAAAATGGGGCTCTGTATGTCCAGTGACACCAGAAAATGAAGTCCCGTTATGCTTACTTATTGTTTGTTGTTCTATTTTGTTCTCTGAATACTTTAGACACTTTAGAAAGGATGTTGAGATTAATTTGTACTGTCTTTAAAAGGTAGGAAATCTGCCATTCTCTATAATAAACCAAGCTAGTATCTCAGACTTATAGTTCATTTTCCCTTATAAATAGTTAGAATCATTGATATTGCAATTTAAACTTATTAAAACTAGAACAGTTCAGCATAAAACTATGGAAAATGATTCATCAGTATGGTCATGTGTCTTTTTGTTCAGTTAAATTTCAATAAGTTGTTTTTTTAGTTGTCTTCAGTCTGCTTTTTAATTAGCACACAGTTAATCAGAAAAGCCTATGATTTTATGATGTGAATTATCTCTTTTAAATTAAGGTTTTGGCTTGGACAACAGCGTTGCAAGCAATCTATAAAACATCTGCCTACAATAAGTAGTGAAACATTGCAGCTTTCCAATTACTCAACTCATCCTATTGGAAAACTTTCTAAGAATAAGCTGTTCATTAAACTTACCCGACTTCCACAATACTACATTGTAAGTATGCAAAGGGGTAGTTGGGGATCAAGTTCAGTAATTCCGTTAGCATCACAAATGATTTATTGTTTAATTTTCAAGCGAATTCTATTGAATATTTTGAGTTTCACGTAGTGATTCTCAACACATTGTGTAGAGATGGGGAGGAGAAGAGGGTTATGACTTAGTTGAGGAATATAAGGCAGCTGCCATCCCTCATCTAGGATCTCTTCTATAGTGAGTCTTAGTTTTTAATTGGAATGAGGCTTCTCTTCCATTTGAAGGAACAACTTGACAACCACCACTATGAAGATTGGTGTCTAGTAAACTTGTTTGGTCTCAATTGAATATGAACTTACATAAAGCAGCCTTTGCTTTGTTATTTTTTATTGTTATTGTTGCTCTTTTTTTTTCTTTTTTTTTGAAGACAATGGTCTCAATATGCAGTCCAAGCTGACCTTGAACTCACACTGTGTAGCACAGGCTTGCCTTGAATTTGGAATGTTTCTGCCTCAGCCTTCCTAGTGCCAGGATTACAGGCGTGCACCACCACTCCCAACTAAAGCAATCCTTTATTTTCTCATCCTTAATTGTTTGAGGGCATATTCCGTTTTTTTGGTTGCTTGCACCTATCTTTAAGCGCATAGGAAGATCCTTTCATTTTCCATTTTCATTTTTTTATATGGAAAAAAACAAAACAAAATTTCATAATAGAATAATAACAGTAGTTAATGCATTGAATATTGTTGTCTTTAAAGTAGTTAGAATATAAGATATAGGCATAAAGAATTCTTCAATCAATACTAGCACAAACCTTTCTTTTCAGTGAACTAAGTAATAGAAACTAGTAGTATAACTATCTTATATTTTGGTTTTTTCCCTTCCTTTCTTTCCCCTTTCCCCATCCTAGTTCCTTATTCCTTTTGAACAGTTTCTTTTTATCTATTGTACATTCCATTTTCAGTCTTACTGGATGTTTTCCGGTTGTTTTCTTGGACATCTTCGAAGTGGTTAAAATTTGTAGGAATTTGAAATATGAACTCATCATAAATGTATTTCCCTGCTTATAGAAATTTCTTTTTTTTTTTTTTGAGAAATTTCTGAATATACGAGATAGCTACTTTTGGCTAAGCATCTAATGTATGTGAATTTTTTAATTCAAGATTGGTGATTGAAGGTAATGGGAATGAATTTTTTTTTAAATGTTGAGCTGTACTTTTTAAAAACAGGGTCTTGAAAACAATACCCTGTGTAGGCTGATAGATCTTGAGTTGCTTATATAGATTAATGAGTCTGTTACTGATGCAAATTGTACTTTCTTCTGAATTTTAAAACACACACGAGCTGTGGAACTAGATTTGTCACACAACAAAGGGCTATTATTTTGGTTCTCAGTAAACTGCCTCATGTACATGTAAAGCAATTATGCAGAATACTTGTATGATAACCAAACCTGTGAACATACTCAGCCACATACAAAATACAATTTAGATAGCTGTAATCTTTAAAAATTCTTTGGCCTTACTTAGCATCAACTGACAGCTAAGTTTTAGTGTCAGTGCCCAGTGGCAAAACAATAATTTGTTTTACGTAGCTTAGACCAAAACCAAATACTGGTTACTCCCCATCCTGCAAATTTATCACTTAGGATGATATATTCATAAAAATGGACATTAAGAACAACAGAGATGAGGCTTACTACAGCTGATTTCCCTTTAGATATCTGCTATTTTATATTTGTTGGTCAGCCTTATTCAGATAATTTACATACGGTAAAAATTCAGACTTTAGTGTATGAGTTTTGATAAATGCATAGTTATATAACCTGTCTCAGGATATAAAACACATCCATCATCTCTCCTAATTCCCTTTATAATAATCACCCTCCCATATACTAGTAACTGCTGACCTTTTTTCTGTCTATAGGTTTGTCTTTACTTTTTTTCCTCTGCATAATACCTTTGATATTTATCCATGCTGTTGTATATATAATTTCTCACATTTGTTGTAGCAGAGTATTCCATAGTATGGCTGTATCACAGTTGCTTAATTATTTTACCCAGTGAAAGACATCTCTGTTTTCCAGCAGTTAGAGCAGTTGTGGCCAAAGCTGCTAAATATTTACATATATTTTTATGTGGATGTATGCTTTTCTTCCTTTTGGATAAGTAATTGGGAGTGGGATTGTTGGGTCACATAATGTGTTTTATAAGAAAACTACCAAACTTTTTCAAAGTGACTATACTATTTTGCAATACTTCCAGTGATATTTTCGGAGTTCAAGTTGTGTCTCATTCTTGCCAGTAATGGGTATTGTAAATTGAGACAATTTTAGTTGCTGTGGTAGGTGTATAGTGGTATTTTAACATAGATCTGACTTACAGTGCCCCAGTGGTTGATGATGTTGAACATCTTTTCATGCTCTTACTTGCCATCCATATCTTATTTGGTGAATTTTACTTTTTTACTTTTTACTTTTACTTTTCCATTTAACTTTTAACTTTTTCATTTTCTGAGGTGCATCAGCAGTGTAATGCTTTCCTAAAGAGATATGGGGAGGGCTGAGTATTTATTTAGCTCAGCAATTCTAGCACTTGCCTGGTTAAGTGTGAGGCTGTGAATTCAG
>PVJX010018951.1:0-35643 GCA_004027295.1 Dolichotis patagonum
ATTCTTTCACTATATGCATGGCTTTATACTATTGTGTTATGTTTGATATTATTGTAATTGAAACTATGCTCAACTATAGCAGAGTAAGAGATATGGTGTTAGATACTGTTGATGTCCAGTTGACTTAATGTAAAGTACTGTGTTGCCTATGTTGTCCTGTTCTGATCTGCTCTGTACTGCCCCCTTTTGTTTTATTCTCGTTTATATATATATATATATATATATATATATATATATATATATATATATGAGCTAGGAATGTAGCCTACTGTGAAAGCCCTGGGTTCATACCTAGCACCACAAAAAATAAAAATAAGAGAGAACGATCTGTACAAAGGGTACCCAACTTATTTAGTTATTCATTCAATAGACATTCACTGCATTCCTTTTAGGTGCCAGAATCTAAGAAACAGACTATCCTGAGGACCATTATTGACTAAAAGGAGGCAATTAACAATCAATAAGCAAATAACTGGAATTTTTTATATAAAAGTGATGTGATAAGGAGTAACTATGAACAAGACTTGCTGCTATGAAAGGGCATCAGAAAACATTCTCAGAATAGCTGACATTTGTGCTGCGTGCCAAGGAATGCAAGTGAGCGTGCCAGGCGGAGATCCCAGTGGAAAGCTTCCCAGGACGAATAATAGTGGGTGTAAGGGCCTGAGGCAGGGAAGGGGGCACTGTGTTCTAGAAAAAAAGTGGCAGCCAGAATGACCAGGACACTGAATGGACAAAACCATTGGCACAAGGACAGTATCAGGAGGACAAGAGTCAGTCAGGTCTTCACCAAGCCTTAGTGACTTACAGTGTCAAGTTTGGATTTTACTCTATGGTAATGGGAAGACAGCACAGGACTTCAAAAGAGGAGGGATAGCTTGATTTACATTCTCAAAAATCAGTGGCTACTATGTGAGGAATGGGTAGAGTAAGAATACACACAAACCAGCTAGGAGGTCATCATGGCAGAGGTTGTTGTGGCTGGGAGGCACTGTTGTTTGCAATATGGAAAACAGTGGAAATCACTTGGGAGTTGAACTACCGGAGCTCCCACGGAGCTGACAGTGGGAGAGAGAAGATAAAACAATGACATTACCAATATTAGGGCCTAAATCTTCACAGACAGAAACTACAAGACCTAGCCTTTCTTATAATTAAAGATAATCATGTGAGTTCTGGGCAAACCACACAAAATGGAAGCAACATGAACAATTCTGAATCCCATCCATAAAAAGAAAGCCTTTGACTCTCTCTTTCACTTCTCCTGATGGCTAGGAAATGGGACACTTAAAGAACCTGCCATCACCGGTAAAAAGAAATCACATGTTGAGGGTGGCAATGCTGTTCCATCACCCAGGAAGCTTGGGTGGTCTCACTACCTGCCCTGGACTACCCACCTACCTTGCTTTCTGTTATGTGAGAGAAAAAATTCTATTTCATTTAAACTTCCCTTCTGGGGAGTTTGGTGCAACTGCTCAGCTTATCTCCTAACTCATACTTCGGAAATTGCCATGAGATTACCAAAGCCTCTTTTTCTTTACTCAGATTGCTGTATACAGCTTTTCCCTCCTGCCTCCTGCCAAGATGTGAGTTCTACTTCCAGTGAAATCAGGCCAGAGCAGAGGGGACTATCTAAGGGCAAGGGGAAGGAACAGCTCCCTTGCACCAGAGCTCAGAGTGAAAAGCATACTTACCGTACATGCTGTGATGTATCCTGTATGATTTATTAATAGCACCTTGGGTGCATATTTAATGCGTGCTTCATGTGAACTGTTTAAATATTGCATATCAAATATTGTGTTGATGACAGAAGGGCTTAATACACAAGTTAAGATTTGTAAATTCAGAGTATATAGTGACACCTGCATAGGAATTCTATTAAAAGCCTAGTTCTCAGAATTTACAGAATTAATTATAAACAATAAATTAACATTTACTGAGAAAATAATTAAATACATTGTTAACTGGATACCTATTTTTTCTTTACTCTTAAATAAACTCTAACATGAAATGAATCCTTTTACTTAATTATAGTTATTTTCAGAGTACATACAATTCATAGCTACTTTTTCCTCAGGCTTTGATTTATTGAAATCTAGTTAAATACATATGCCAATCTGCTGCATACTCTTCTTAAGGATGAGAACAATAAGGATGACAAGATTTACCAGTTTTAAAACGGGGAACCCTTGCCAGACATGGTAGTATATACCCGTAACCCCAGTCCTCAGGAAGCTGAGGCAGGAGGGTTGCCCCACAAGTTTGAGGCCAGGCTGGGCATGCAATGAGTTTAAGGCCAATCTGAGCTACACAGTGGGACTTGTCTCAAAAAGAATGAAAGAAAGAAAGAAAGAAAGAAAGAAAGAAAGAAAGAAAGAAAGAAAGAAAGAAGAAAGAAAGAAGACCTCAATATTTAAGGTGAATTACAGTAAGTCTGCTTTTTTTTAAGTCTGCTTTTTGTATTATATTGGGTTAAATTATAACACTATATGAAATATTGGTAATTTTAAAATGAAATAAAGCAATAAACAAAATTTAAGATGTTATCATTTAATCAGGCTACTTTATAACTAGAAATAACCCCTTAAAATATCTCATTACAGAATGTTCCTCAAAGGCTAATAGTGTGTTTAGTTAATATTTGTAAAATAATACTAATTTTTAAACTTCACAATTGAAAAGAACCTTTGTACATTTCTCTTAATCTTTACAATAACCCTAAAGGCATTAATCGTTAGCTTTTTGTAAGCTAACACGTTCATGAGTGCTACAAGTTCACTTGTCCAGCAAACAGAACATAACTGGGCTTCTCCCAGGTTCTCCTGATTCCAGGTTGGGTGCCTCTTATATTCGGTTTCTGCTTGGAGGATTTCCCACCACCTCGCAAAGCATCTCGCCAGTGCTTTGTGCAACTCTCAACAAATTTTCATAATTAAAGTAAAAGATTAGACAGTTACTGACTACATTTTCTCTTGTTAATTATTCTTTAATTAAATATTAAGGAAATGAGACATGTAAGGCTAGCAAAACAAATTTTTTATTCCAATATTCATCTCCCCCTACTTCGCCTACTTAAAACTACTTTGATAGCAAAATCCTGAGAAATATGAAACTCTTTTCTTCCCAACTCTCCATTTCTCCCATTAAACATCCTCACTGACTTCGTTGGGTCATTTTATGCCTTGGCTCCTTCCAGTTTTCTCAAACCAATAATCCCCATCTGGTTCCTTTCACCTTTCTTCCCAGCCTGAGCCTTACAGTGCGTCACTTTCATGGTTCAGAATTCATTCACTGCCACACTGGCTGCTTCAATCCCTTGACACGCTGCCATTCTCAAACTGATTCTCATGATCCAACCTCCAGCAAACAAGCATTTCTGCAGAAAGTAATGGTGCTATGTCAATTTATTCGCCATGAACTCATAGTGTCTAATGTTAGCTAGGCCTCACAGTCCTTTTCAGCTTATTTGACAAACAATAATTATTTGTTGTGCACTTTCACAGTGCCAACTGTTATGCTATGATTTTAAGATGCAGAATGAATGTGATAGGCTCCTTATTCTAGAAGATCACACAGTCTCAGGCACCCACTTAAAGACTTTGGAAACATTTCTATTTCTATATTTCAGCCCTCTCTTCACTTTCATCACACATCATATTCTCCTATTTTACCAAAAGAGAGTGATCCTTCCATTCATCCTAACTCTCTGTATTAGAGTTCTCCACACAAACAAAAGCAAAAGGAGATAGATAGATGTAGATGATGATAGATGATAGATAGATAGATAGATAGAAAGGGGGATTTATTTTAAAGGATTGGCTTACATGATTGTTAAAATGGCAAGTCCAAAAATCTATGTGGCAAGCCAAGAAGCCAGAGACCCAGGGAAGAGCTGATGTTACAGTCTCAAATCCAAAGGCTTCTCTACAGGCAGAATTTCTTCTGTCTTCGGAGACTTCAGTGTTTGCACTAGACATTCAACTGACTAGATTAGGCCCACCCAATGTAAAGTAATCCACTTCACTCAGAACCTACAGACTTACATGTTAACCATATCTTTGAAAATAACTTCACAGTAAATCTAGATTGGTATTTGACCAAACTAGATATCAAAACCTGAAGTTAATCATCAGAATTAAACAGCATAAAATTAATCATCATAATTTCTGTCTTCAAATTCTTTCCTCATTGAATTCTTAAAACACATTTTGCTTCCTGATTTTAACCCCTTTGTATGAGTGTGTGTGAGTGTGTGTGTGTGGGTGTGTAGCATCCCCAGCCCTTTTGATTTTTGAGACAGGGCCTTGCTAAGTTTCCTGGCTGGCTTTGAACTTGTGACCCTCACCTTCATCTTCCCAGATTCACATACATTATTGATTGTCTCAGTTCTGCCTCCTCCGAGAATTTGTCACAATAATTCTTTCTTTTTTGTATTACCAGTTTATTCATTCTTGCTCACTTCCTCTAGGTAAACATATTCCAGATTGCCCTAACTTGAAATAAACTCTCTTCATTCTAATATTTTCTATAGCCACTGCCCTTTGGTCCCCTTAACTTCATTACCAAATTTGTGCACAGTTGGTTTTCCACATGTACTGCTTCTCCTCACCACCCACCCCCTCCTCCTAACTTTTCTCTCTAACTTCAGTTGCCAGCACTTTTATGAGCTTGCTACTTTTTCTCTGTGGGTCTGCTCTCAGTTATGGAAATGTCACACAGGCTGTTTCTCCACCCTCACCTGCCTCCAATTCTCATTTACCACAAGATTAACCAAGGGCAGTGTTACCTATAATCCAGAAACTTGAAGCAGGGAAGGGAATGGAAAGGAAAAGGATAAGAGACTCAGAACTTGAAATTCAAAAAAGCTTTAAAATATTGTACTAAATAACACCAGCTACACTAAATGCTTATTCCAGGAAGAGAAGCAGTCTTTCAATCTGTGAGTTAATCTTTCAAAAAGATTGTATAATATAAATTTTTAGAATCATTTACAAATTGTAGCTGTGACTTTGAATTGACTATCAGATCATGAAGGATTTTTTTTCTTTTTCATTTTTTTTTTTTATTTTGAAGGTAGTAGAAATACAACAGAGCAAGACAGAACAAAGCCAATTGAGACAGTGCAGTGAATTTGGTACAGAACTTCACAGCAGGTTACCGGGATAACAGTAATAGGTACCATAGTATATCTCATTATCTTCACAATAGTTGTCTGGTCAATTAAGTATAGCAAAATTAAACCAAATACAGAACATTATAAAATCGATCAAAAGAGAATATTGAATGGAGTAAAGCAATTAATCATAATGAAACAAAACTGAAAATAACACTTGCTTTCAAAGAGAAGATAGAGGAGACCCCCCATATTTGCTATGTTGCATACAGTCATCCTGCCAAGAGATGCTCAGACCTCTGTCCCCAGTTGCTAATGGGGGAGGGAGGGGGGTTGGGGACGTTTGATTCCAAGCCCACGCACCAGTAGGCTCAAGAGACACTACTGGGTCTCCTCCTGGCTCACACCAGAGGAAGGTGCTTACCAAGAGGGTGGGCGAATTGATGAAGGTTTTTTTCAAACCATAGTTATAGATGATTGATTATCAGATGAGCATCTGTGTCCAACAATGAATGGAGTTGGTCCAGATAAGGAAAATCTACCAAGAAAACAGCAAACTTAGAAATATTCCAAATTCATTCATATTTAGTCATCCTAAAAATAAAAATACATGAGAATATTTCATAGGGTAACATATTAATATAGATATTTATAGAGGTAGAAGGACAATCCATAAAAAGAAAACAGCTATTGTTTTTCTTGAAAGGTATAAGATCACAAATGTTAAAGAAAGACTCTCTTGCATAAAAAGATACAAGAGTCACTGAAATTCCCAGAAGTACAGTCTTAATTTTTATCATACTTTTGAATTTAGATGATAATCAGAATGAGAAATAAAAACTCTTCCCAAGTTGTTGAAGAAATGGGAACTATTAAATGCCATAACCTGAGAGTGGGAAGTGTCACTTAAACAAAGAGACACCCAAAGCAGTCAAGGAAGTAAGGCAAAGACATATTTGTGAATGCTTCAGCAAAATGAAACCATTTCGCTCAACCCATTCTGTTTCAGGGGATGTGGCTTGAAATAGCTAAATCTTTGCGAATGAATAATTTATGAAAGCTCTAGTACCCTTTGAATAACATAATTTAAACTGAAGCCATTATAGCATAAAAGGAAAAAGAAGAACTCACTTCAAATCCCTCTAATTTCAACATGAATTATCACATCATTTTGATTTAAGGTAATCTAATAACCATTTTGGTCCATTGCATCAGGCTCAGCTAACGCTCTGCTTATGCAGCCAAAGCACTACTCAGAAATGAGAGTTCAGAGTAGCTTAGCTTGAACAAATGCATCTAAGCTCAGACCCGATCTAAAGCTATTTTTAAAATAAATTTTTCGTACATTAGTACATTTCTTTCCTAAAACACATTCTAATTCTAGATCAAAGGGGAAATTTAAGTGCAAATAAGAAGAGAAGCTGACAAACCCTGAAAAACACCAAGTGGACTGATGTTTTTATTTATTGTGTCAAAAATTACTTCTTTTATGTCTCTGATAGTCTTACTTAAAAGTTTGTGTTCTAGTTAATAATCACAGTTATTTAAATACAACATTACCTTTGATTATGAATTTTTCTAACAGCTTTGTGTATGATGAGCACAAAGCTAGGCTAAGCCTTTCTCACCTCTAAAAAGTAAAGAAAATCACAGCAAACACAATGGGGCAACCAGCTGGTTAGCGCTTCGGTGAAACTCTCCTGGAATGTATTTGCAGACCTCTTCATCCCTCACAGACCTCACATATGTTTAAGTATTTTGTCATCAATGCTATCACTATCTTTTAAACATACTTGTAGGGTTATTTTTTTAAATTATGCATACAATTAAATTAGTATGAAATGTATAATTTCTATACCAAATTCTGATTGTTCATTGGAAGGGCTGCCATCTTCACTTATTTCACACAGTCCCTTTATGCATCATGCTTGCTGGTGCTGGGTTTCCTAACATGAAAGATCCACTCACCCCTCAGAGCTCCTGAGTACAGTCTGCAAACTCTTCACTCTCTGCGTCATGCTGGAAATGCTCTGTCCCAGCCCCATTCAGCTGACCAGTCATGGGGCCAGTGTTACTTATTAATAAACAAATCATAACTTATAACCAAGTTGACAAGCTCCCCTGACATAAGAGGAAATAAACACTAGGAAAGAAGAAAAAATCGTATGTGAAAAGTCAGCTTCTCATCCAACCCTTTGCTTCAGATTTCTATTGCACTCTCAGGCAAACTCGAGGTTGACCCCTTGCTCAGTTGTAAGGAAGAACACAATAGTGAGGCCCTTATAAAAGCAGAGAGCAAAGCTCTAGCCTGCGCTCCTCTAGAATTCAGACATAGAAGCTCTTACGTGAAAGAATCTAGAAATTTAAACCATAGCCTATTATACACCCTAAGAATGTAATCTCTCAAACCCACACTGCCTCTCGAAGGGCTTGGTTTAGTCAGCTATCTACTTCCACACCTTCTAATTGTAGAATGTCCTTTCATTTTAATTCTCCTAGGGGCCAAACTCTGATTAAACTAACACATACGGTTTCTAGGATTGTGAACCTGAGATTCCCAGCAAGAGCTGCTTAAAGAGTAAATGAGTCGGCCCTCTCCAGTTTTCGCTCTCCGAAATACATAGGGCAGCACTCAGGCGGGCAATTAATTGACCCAGACTCCCTTGCATTTTCTCTTCAATGTGAAGAAGACAAGACAAAAATCCTCCTCTGGCAGCGGCAGCGCGGATATCCATTTACCACCAGCTCAGCACATTCCAAGTTAATGTACTCAGCTTTTCAGAATCTAGCACAATGATAACATATTATTTACCTCTCAAAGATAACCTTACTTTCTAAAACTTAATGGAAACTCACTTTTTTGAAGAGAAAGCATTGATTGCCACTTAAGATTTATGGAACACAGCTTTCTCAACTTGACACCCTAACACCCTAACGTCTCAGAGAAATGGCAGCTGGCAGGAAAGCACAGGAATCCAGAGAAGGGCACGTCCATACTAAGAACGAGACCATTCACACAGGTGCTGGACTGCTCTTTCAGTCCCCTGAACACACAGGCTTTTCCTATCTCTGCCTTTCCCCTAGTAAGCTAGGAGTTCAAAAACTATTTCCTTTTTGTTCCTTTCTTTTCCCCTGGGTCAATTGATACGTTCACACAAGCCCTGAAACTTTTTCAAATCTATGGAAAATTTAGCTATCTTTTTAATTTTTGTGAATATATTTTTCTACCTGTTCCTTGGCATATGCACTGTTTTGTATTTTATTGAGTGCCTGCTATAAGCCAGGCACTGTCCTAGACCCTAAGGATATAACAGGGAACAAAAAAAACAAAGTTCTTGCTTCTGTTCTTATGGAACATCTGTTGGGGATAAAGTGCATTCTATCATTTTCTGGTTTATGTTCTTGAAAAAAAATGATTAGGGGATGAGACGGAGCATGGATGGGGACTATTATAAATTGGAGCTATGTGCAAATAATGATAATTTGTCATTTCTTTCTAATATTTATCCCTTTTATTTCTCTTGCTTAATTGCTTTAGGTGACAATGACAAGATTGGGAGGAGACCTAGACACAAAACACAGCAAATTCAACAGGCCCTGAATTCCAACATGCTCATGGCCTGGTTGATGGCCAGAAAAAAGGCTGCTGCAACTGGCGGTGGGTGAGAGAAGGGAGACCAACCTGATGTAGAGCAAGATTCCACATAATAGTAAAAAGAAGTCACTCTAAAGTGTTTTCTGTTACGTAAATAACACTTTAGCTGCTACGTGGTGAATGCATGGTGAGAGGGTAAGGAGGGAAATGGAAAGAATGCATCCTGGCTTTTGCAGAGGCCCATGTAACACAGTGGTACACTGGCTGATTAAAAATGGAAAGATGAAATCAGTGGGGTCAGACTTCAGAACTATTCTGGAGCCAAGTGTCTGAACTTCCTGGTGAGTTGTACAGTTCCTTAAGCTGCAGTACAGTATTTTAAAAGGGGCCATATTTTCATTCCTTTTATCAGAGTACACTGTTAGAATTGTTATATTTTCTTATTAGTTTTTATTGTTAACTTCTTACCTTGCCTAGCTCTTAAAATTGATCATAGGTATAGGAATGCATAGGAAATGCATAGTAGTATGTATGGGCTGCTAGTATGTGCAATTTAAAGAATCTCCCAGGAGTATCAGAATATATAGCCCATAGATCAAGGAAGATTACTACATAAGTGGAGTAAAGGGAAAAGAAAAATCAGGTAACTTTAGATGACTGTGGCATGTGTTTAAGAAAGTATTTGGTTTGAAAAATCAGAAGATGGTATAGCTCGTGCCAAGATGTCCCCCAAAGGCCTCATGCAGTCTACGTGGGGCTTTTTCAGGGGTGGCTGGATCTAGCATGTGTGATGCTGGGATTAAGTCCATTGATTGGTTTGGCGTCTGCCTTAAGCTGGCTAGAACATAAAAGGGGTAGAAAGAAGCTGCTATGGTCGCTTGTGTTGTCACTGCTTGCTGCTATTGCTGTCTTCTGCCCAGGAGGAGCTGTTTCTCTCCTGTGATACCCCTCTACTGGGCCACTCCACTATGGAGTCAACTCATTATGGACTGAAACCTCTACAGACCCTTCCTCCTTTAACTTTGGGTGTTGAGTATTTTGTCTTAGCAACAAGAACAAGTAAAAAAGAAAGACGGGAGGGATGTTGTGATATATTAAATGTGAGGTTCCTGTTAAGCATGCAACTGCAAAACCTAAGAACTTGGACATAGAGGAATGACTCTCTAAATAGGTAGATAATTCTTCAAATTGAAGATAGGACACTATTTCACTGCGGATGTTGCTGAATAGGGTGACTCCGCAACTTGCTCAACCAACCTACTATGTGGCTGACACTGTTCAAGTTGACAGAAGAGATCCAGGACATGAGAGGCGCTTCTCATAAAAGTTTACATCTAATAGAAGGACACAAGTAATGCAAATAAGACTATGCCAAATAGTGGTAAATGTCATGATAAAAATAAGTTATGGTGGTAAAACACATGGTGGCTTTATAAATATGTCCTTTTTATGTGAATATATCTTAAATTTGGTATACATGTCTGGTAGAATGTCTTGTATTTTGTCAATAAAACAATCGGCAGTCTGTTCAGAGTTACAAGGCATGGGCTTTCAGGTGAAACACAGATGCTCATAGTTCAGAAAGAACTCCGAAATATATTCACAAGTAGAAGAGGTAAAAAGAAAGAAGACATTCTCAGCAGTCTATTCAGGCTAACAAGATTATCAGAACTCGTTTTCAAGCTAGACTTTATGGCCCTCCATCTCTTCAACTCTTTTTATGCTTCCAGACAAAGAAACTAAAACAATAAAACATTTTTATCTGCTTTTATTACCTGATTCTGTGTGAAAATACCCAGAGGGAATTTCCAAGCAAATTCACTGGTATTGCTTCCCTCTCATTTACTTCTCTCTCTCCTTGATGTTCAATTTCCTTCTCTGTGACTAGTAGTATCGAGTTATCTCCATCCCTGAGAGAAGGACAAAGGTCAGTGCTAAAAGAGTCGGGACTATGTGTGAGAGAAGTCATAAAAGGTCTCAAACCAACCTTGGCAGATGTTTTTCCAAAGTCAAAGAAGAAAGTGAGAGAAAAAACCAATAATATAGAAGCTGATACAAATCAGAGCCTAACATTTCATCTATCTCAAGATGAACTATATAGTTGAGTGTTGGAACATTGGGACTCTGAAATCACATTTTTACTATAAGCTTAAAATAGAAGAGTAACATCCTGAATCATACAACAAAGAAAACTTTACTGTGAAAGTTCTGTTTGATTTAATAATGTGCTGTTCAGACAAATAAAAATTTCTCACATCAAAAAGGTAATAAATTATGATCCTCTGCCAAAGTTAACTTACAATCCACCTTGTATCTCCTCACCATATAGTCTATGTAATGTAATCAAAAATAAAAGTTCTCTGACCTTACTAATCCTCCATAAATCTCTCACCTTACCAGGTAAGATATCAGAGGGAAAAAATGCCACTGTCTACCTAAAATACCAACTGCAGTTTAACTTTCAAATCAAAGTCACTGAAATTGAGCTTTCTGGTCAAAAATTAAATTAGGATATATTGAAAAGACTCCTATTCCAATCCCCAGCACAAAAGCTTCCCCTTAAAACTGTAATGTGATACATCCCCTCTTTGAATCAGGTTTCCCATAGCTATATCCAAATTAGACACATGGATTAAAGAAATCAGAATCAGATTTCAGCCATTATAATAGAAACTGTTCCCATAATTTGATTGGAAATACAGTGATAACAAAGGAGTACAAAGAGGAATTCAATTCAAATGTCCCACTTAACTAAGATCAGTTATCTTTGTAAAGTAAAACTTACACTTAAGTCTATATATTGCTACTTTCATTTTAAAATTTATATTTACTTTAAAAGTCAACAAGATACATAATTTTCTGCAAATTTCCATGTTTTTTAATATTCTCAGACATAATCAGAAAATTAGAAAATTTTTATATTAAATATGTATTTGTGCAACTACAAAGACTATGATATCACTTTATTTGCTTCTAGGCTAACTATAGCAGCCTTATAATAACCCTGAAGCATTTGCTTTTAAAAGTCATTATATTAATAAATGTTATTATAGAGATGCACAATAGAATGGATGCTTAATTAACAATAACGAGAACTGACAATAATTTTGAAGGACTATTAACTTGTCACTTCATAATATTAATATACTTTAAAAACAAAATGCTTGATAATCAAGTAACACTAATAAGTAAGATTAGAGAGTCATCATGTTTCTGTGTCTATTTTCATTTTATTTAATAATGTAAAATCCTGTACAGTGAAGAGGCTTTTACACAAACAGCTATGATGGCTTCAAAAAGAATTACCTATCAATACCATTTCTAAATTTTTAACCTCGATTTTATTTCGAATTATGTTACTTCAAACTTGAACCTACTTTTTCTTGGAAAAAACTCATATAATCAATGACAGTTTTTAAAAAACTATCAGACGAATCCTATCATCTGTAGCAATGACTTAGAAACCGTGAAGACGTCAGCAACGTAGCTAAGGGACGCTGATCCCTGGCAATGAATGAGTTAGTCTGGGGCCCCTTGAGAGAGCCCATCTTAATATACATGAAGCCACGAGAGGCTTTGGAGCCAAGAATGACTATGTCCCACCAGCTTCTAGCAGGACCATTCCGCCTGCTCAGCAGAAGACCAAGAGCACTCTTAGAAAGTGTGGAAATTCCTGCAATTCTTACCCTGTGTCGGTGGTGAACCTGTGGCATGTGTACCTCAGCCAGCCCTTCACTGTCACTGAGAGAGCTAAAAGGTTCATGCCCCACGTGTACATTGTCTACTGAGATCAAAACAAAACCTAAATAACTTTAGGTGATTATTACAAAACACAACCTATACATTCATGTAAGCAAAAATAATCCAAATTTTAAAATAATCTTAGCCACATGTCATTTATAATATATCATTGCCTAAAAATTACCTTTCTTACAGTTTTCACCATTGGTAGGGTTAATATTGACTGAAGAGGGGTAGGGGATTTAGCTCAGCGGCATAATAAGTGCCTACCTTGCAAGCACGCGGTCATGAGTTCGATCCCTGGCACAAAAAAAAAAAAAAAAAATGACTGAAGAGGAAGTTGACATATTTATATGTTGTTAATTCAGCAAGTAATTATTGAAAGTACCACTATGTGTCAGGCAGTGTACCACGGGAAGGAGATTCAAAAGTGAGTAATGTGGAGTGAAGCACCGTGTGGAGAGAAGAGATTTGGGTACTCCCTCATGAGTGAGTTTAAAGTTAAAAATTTCCAGCTGTGAAACAAATTACCAGAGGTTTTTCAGGCACTTGTAATATCATGCTGATATTCACACAATCATTCCTCTTTCCACTATGCAAACAGGAAGGGAAAGAGCTGAGGCAGACAACTTTTTTCATCATACCCAACTTTATTTCCTTCTGCAAAATTAAAATATCTAGCATGATCAGCTACTTCAGTTACCAGAATCCATACCAAGTAACTTTTGACATTTTCTGAAAATGAAGCCCACTCATAAATGATGAAAACGATCATTAATGAGAATATGCAAATATATTTGCTAAATCCTCTGAAGGCCATTTGTGTAAAGAAGTCTCTAAAACATTTTAATAAAAGCAACAATGTCAGCATTCTTTCATTCGGTGGCTATGTTTTAATATAAAAGTTGTATCATATTTACTAAAAATAACTTTATCAGAGTGACCCTTTATGTAGTTTATTGGCTAAATTATTTAAAATGAGACACCTGGAGGGCAAGGACTTAAACACTAACAGATACTGTTCATTAATTTTTAGTGCAAAGATTTATTTAGTTACTAATTCTCCCTGTGCATACAAGGACACATTAATCCGTTAATGACTGGGAGGACCAGCGGACTCCGCAGAAATGCAGAGTCCAGCAGGTGCCAAGCTTTCAGTAATGATCTAAGTGAATACTTTGTGTGACCAATCCAGACCATTGTGCTTAGAGACTCAATCACACTGGCTTACCAAGTACTGTCACCTGAGTTGTAATAATAATAGTAGAAAATGGGCAATGTACTAGATGATAATACTTTTCTTGATGAACATGGCCAAAAGCTGAACTTTCTGTTATACCCTGAATGTTTGTTCTATTCTTTGATTAGGCATATAGTAAACCTGAAATGAGTAAAGTTCTCTCTGTATAAAAGAAGAAGAAATGGTTTCATTTGAATGAGTCAATTTTAGAGTGATTCAAAAGTAAAGGAAGTCACTTCCTTCCAGGGATACTCTATCCTTTTCTCCAAGCAAACTTAAATATTTCTTCTTTGGGTTTTTGTACTACTGTCTTAGATTCAATATTTATGCCTTTAAAGATACTATGTGTTAGTTTTCTTTAAGGTCTTGGTGGGGAGACACTCTGTCTTATTCATATATGTGTCTGACATCTAGCACATTGCTGATAATGTAGTATGTGTATTCAAAAAATGTGCATGAAGGACTAACTAAATGAGGGAATCAGGGAGTTTACCAATATTATGGGGAAATTGAAGAATGGAAAATAATTCAATCAATCCCTTTTATTTTGTGGATGGTTAGGCACTTCCAAATGTTCTCTTAACTTTTCAGTATCTTTATCACCTTTATTTTGAAAAGAAAACAGACTTATTAACATCATTAGCCATTTATGTCACCTTGCTAGAATGTTCTGTATATTGTGGTTCAGGTCATCTTACTTGGCAAAACAGAGCTTAGCAGATCATAGATTAAATGTAACCTATGTGACATAAAGGAGCATAAAGCTACTTTTGGAACTCATCAGTGTATTAAATTTCCCAGAGTCTTGTCCTGAGTTATGACTTAAGAGAAATTAGAGCAGATGAGTTCAAGATTTAATCATCCCCTTCCCTGTTGACCTGCTTCTGAACTTCCAACCAGCTGAAGCAATAAACTGGCCCTTCCCCTGACTTTCCAAGTGTGTAAAATTTTGTATTTATCAGTGCAAATATTTAATTCATGTTGAAATAATTAAACTCCATATATTGATAATTTATGACAAAATTCAGTGTAGGAAAATTATCAATTCTCTGCAAAAAGGAAACTTCCACAAAATCTGATTTTCAAATTTCCACTTCAGTATTTTCATTTTGGTTACTTCATCTACTCATGTGCTTATTTCAGAATACATTTATATATCAGATACCTTTTGTGCTACAAAGAAAAACAAAAGACAATGTAAAGCCCTTGTGCCAATTTGACCACTAGTTAGATAGGTATGTAAACAATTAATCTGATTGTCACAAGTGTATAAAAAAAGGATGATCCCTCTTAACAGTTTGCATCTTAAATGCTCCCTAAAGGCCCATACACTGAAAGCTTAATTGTCAGTCTATGGACAGTCTATGGAAAGAGGAGGTATTGGAACCTTTAGGTGCTGGGTCCTTCTGGGTGGAAGGTTGATCGTGGGACATGCCCTTGAAGGAGATATTGGGCTCTAGCTCCTTCCCTCCCTCTCTCTCTTTCTCTCTCTCTGTCTCTCTCTCTCTCTTTCTCTCTCTTTCTCTCTCTGTGTGTGTGTGTGTGTGTGTGTGTGTGTGCATGTCTCTCTCTCTCTCTCTTTGCTTCATAGCTGCCATGAACTAAGCAGGCTTCCTCTGCCATGGGATAACTATATTTTCAAAGCCTAAAAGCTATAGGGCCAAGTGGCATAGTCTGAAATCTCTAAACCATAAAAACCATAACATCTTCTTTCCCCTATAAGTCAGTTTATCTCAGGTATTTTGTCAAAGTGACAAAACCTTACTAACACAGTCCCCAACTTATACTGGTTCAGCTCAACATCTTTTGACATTGTGGTAGTGCAAAAGCAATATATACTCAGACATACTTCGAATTTTAGTCTTTTTCTTTCCTACCTGTATTCTCTCAGCAAATTGCTATTCCCAATCAGCTGCATGATCACAAGAGTAAAAATAGTGTTACTACAATGCTGTTAGGATAGTTAGTAGGTTAAATGTATTAAATTCATTTTAACCATACAATATTTTCAGTTTATGATGGGTTTGTAAGTAGAAGAACACTCCTAAGTGATTAGGAAAACAGAGTGCAAGTGCAAAAGATACCTCCAGGCCAAAAGACTGATACATGCAGAAAAACAAGCACAGTAAAACTTTGGATTACAAATAACTTGTTCTGCAAGTGTTCTGCAAGACAAGCAAACATTTCTAAACAATTTTAACTTGACAAACAAGCAATTTCTTGCAATACAAGTAGTATGCAACACCAAAATCACATGATCAAAACTTATCCAATGGTTCCCACCTACCCCTCTTTTGCTGGGGATTATGGGTGATTGGCTCCCAACAGCAAGACGTTATAAAGAAGATCTCATCTTCATAAGGAGTAAAAAAAAGTGAAGAAACTCTTCACTTCAGGTGAGAGTAGGGTGATGTGCAAAATATGCAAATAGAAAACCATGAAAATTTTTATAGAAAAGCACCACCTGACTAAGGCTGTAACAGAGTAAGCAATGAATCTGTTTAATGACAATACCTTGTCACATTTCCATAAAATCTTCAAAAGGAGGCAAAAGCAAGTGTCATCGGATAGATTGCTTATTAAATTGTACCGAAGAAAAAGATTCTAATGAGCCAACAGATAGCAGTGATTCCCACTGAAAATTGTCTACACAATAACACTCCTCTCTCTTGTCTCCCTCACACAAGCCATGAAGGTTTTTCAAAGGTAAGTGTTGGTTAATTTGTTTTTCTTTGTATTTCATATTTTCTTTATTATTTTGTATTATATTAAAGTATATTTTTGGATTATGGAACAAATCATCTTAATTTGCATTTTTACTTATGGGGAAGTTTGCTTTGATATACAAGTGCTATCTTAGCTGCTTTTCTCTTTGCTGAGATAAGGCACCCAATACCCAAATTAAAGGAAGAAAGATTTATTTCTTGTAACAGTTGATCATTGTGTCAAGCTGAGAAGTTTAGAAGCTTAACTAAGCAATCAGCAGTTCTATATCCAGGGATGTAGAAGATGTGCCTTAGGGCAGACATTTACACTCCAAGATATAGTAACAGTTGATTCATTTGTGTCAGTTGTGTCAACTTGGAAAGTTTAGAAATTTAAGTGACTCAGCCAGGAACCAGGGGCCTCACTTTGTAAACATCCTGAGCCTGTGCAGGACAAAGGCTCAGAGATGGTGTGAGTACCTCAGCCATATCAGGGAGGTAGACTGCATACAATATAAGGAAGGAAAAAAGGCTTGCTCCTCCCCACAATTTTTTAGCTCTTGTTGCTTTTGCTATCTTCCACAATCATGAACAGTTGCACCTCAGCCATGCCACCCTGCATTGGAGCCAGCTGATTATGGACTGAAACCTCCACAAACTGTGAGCTAAATAAATTTTTGCTTCCTTAATTTTGGGCATTGGATGTTTGGGCATTGGGTGCTAGTCTCTCATCATTCAGTGATGAGAGACTAGAAATTAAGACATTTCAGCTCACAATTTGTAGAAGTTTCAACCCATAGTCAACTGACTCCAAGGCAACATGGAATGGCAGAGAGGCATGTTAAAGGAGAAATAGTTCATGGCATGGTGAGCAGGAAGAATCTCACAGCTAGCAACAGCATCAAGTCTGCCTTTCCCTTTTATGCCACCCACATTACAAGCCTTTTGGGTGGTACCACCCAAACCCAGGGTGGGTATCTGTCTTCAGTAAATCTCTTCAACCACACCCAGAACTATGCCAACTCCAATAAATGGAATAATTTAGTGCCATGCACTCTTATTCCCAATATCATACACCCTAGATCCAGCCATCTCCGAAAAGCCCTACCAGCCAGCCAAGTGCATGAAGGCAGAGGACAAGAGTACATCCAGAAACAAGCCACAAGTGCTTTGTATTATAAACATGTTTTGAGAACAAGTTGTGCTCCCAAACCAAGATTTTATTGTATTAAAGATAAATCCCCTGGGAGAGGGGCGGGGGAAGGAAGCCAAAATGGCACGAAAAATATTTCTAAATATTTATTTAATCATTTTTCAAATTTCAAACTTAATTATGTGTACAATACTGAGTATTCATTTTTAAACTCAAAGTCAGAGTTTAGCAACTATGAAATAGTTTATGTTTGACTAAGCCTCTGAAAAATAACAATGATCTCTCTCAATAATATTTTTTAAGAATTATTCAAAGGCACCAAAGTGAAACCATAAGCAAAGAGACACTGTAGAAGACTAGATGTTTGAATAGAATGAAGCTACCTTCAATGAGTAAGTTCACACTTCCACATCTTATCCCCTGGACCACTTCCCTGTTCATATTTGAAACATGGTGGAAAGGACTCATACAGAAAGGAAGAGTATCCGTGAATAAAAGTCATTGGGTAGAGTTCAGCTCCACAAGTGGCAGGAATTTGAAGGAGAAATCCAAAAGAGAAGGGGGTTTTCCCACAAATGTATCTGTAAGTAGACTTAAAATCCTTGGCTTATTATGCACTATGTTTAATTTACAGGAATTTCAAAGAACTCAAAAAAAAAGAAAAGAAAACAGCTGTAAATCTGAAAGAGTTAAGGAAAAAGTTTATTCAATGCCATAAAGGAAACAAAGTTTAGAGTTTAAGTCCTACCAAATTAGAGGGGCTTAAGAAGCCTGAAGGGGGAGGGGAGCACCAAGATGGCAGAGCAGTAAGCAGCAGAGAAACAGCCTCTCTGAGTGTCACTGCACAGACACTGGAATATAGCAACATGAGGAAGACAAGAGGGAGAGAAATGGGTCCCCTGGACACAGGAAAGAGCTGAAACATGGACTGAATCCTACAGAGAGAGTGCAGAGAGAAACTTCAGTGAAGAAGGAAGTAGCTAGTGACATCTTCTCCCTGAAATGGGACTCACTGCATGAAAGGAGGGGTTAAACCTGCGGACATAACACATCAGTTGCCACTGGGAATGTTTCCCACTGGTAACCAGCTCAAGTCCAGGAGGTGGCAGCCAGTCCTGCCCCCACATGCACACCAATTGTCACTGGGGATCCTTCTCACCGGTAATCAGCTCAGGTCCAGAAGGCAGCTGCCCGCTCTGTCCCTGCATGCACACCAGCCATCTAGAACAATTCCCACTGCTGGTAGCCATCACAGCTTCGGAAAATATGTATCCAGACCTGCACCAGCTCACCCAGTGGTCACCACTGGATAGCCATAGCCAGCATTGGCCAAGAGAACCAAACAGTCACACTTCAGCAAAAGTGTAGCCTACGCAGGAGGTACCTGGGACCCCGCTATCTGCTTGTCTGGAAGAACCCAGGAAAATGTTACAATGAAGAAGCACAAGGCAGTCTCTGAAGTCCAACCCATACAGAGCAAGTCCAGGGGATGTAAACACAGAAGAGATTGGGAGTCACACACCTTAAGTTTCTGAAGTGATGGCAACTGAAGTAAAGAAACAACTTCATGAGGCTATCAAAGAAATTAGAACAGAAATAGTATCTCGGGTAAAAGAAGAAATGAAAAACATTATAAAAGAATTGCTAAACCTCTCTATGTTAGATTTTCCAGTACTGGGGATTGAACTCACGACTGTACACTTTCAAGCCAGGCACTTATGCTGCTGAGCTAAATCCCCAGCCCTGCTAAGCCTCTCTAAAAAGGACATATATAAAAAAAAAAAAAAGAGCATAGGAAAATGAGGGAAACCATGAATGAACAATATAAGAAGGATTTAGAATGCATTAAACAGATTCAAAGAGATATCCAGGAAATTAAAAACACCATTGAAAGCTAGCAAAACCTCTTGAAAGAAACTGAAATTAGACTTTCAGACCTTGAAGACAGGTTTGCAGCTGGTGATCATGAAAGGAAAGATCTCTTAAAATTAAAAAGGAACCAGGCCAGGGATTTAGCTCAGTGGCATAAGCGCCTGCCTGGCAAGCACGAGGTAGCAAGCTCAATCCCCAGTACCAAAAAACAAAAATAAAAAGGAACCAGGAAATAACAATTTAGTGGCTGGAAGATGACATAAAGAAAAATAATTTAAGAATCATAGGTGTCACTGAAAAATCAGGAGTCAGCACAAAAGACATAAAAAGTCTATTTACAGAAGTAATAGCAGAAAACTTCCAAAGCATGGGAAAAGGATGTGAAATTCAGATAAGTGAGGCATATAGAACTACAGCTAGTCATAACCAAAATAAATCTATACCCAGACATAGTAACCAACATCCCAGAAATTCAGCACAAGAACAGAATATTAAAAGCTGTTAGAGAAAAGAAACAGAGCACCTATAATGGAAAACCCAGCAGAATCATGACAGACTTCTCAACACAAACCATCGAGTCAAGAAGAGTTTGGAGGTAAGTATTTTAAGTCCTGAACAAAAACAATTTCCAACCCAGATTGATATACCCTGCAAAACTATCTTTCAAAATTAATGGAGAAACAAGATTCTTCCATGACAAAGAACAACTGAAGGAATTCATGAACACCAAATCAACGCTACAAAGAATACTGAAGGACATTCTAGAGAGAGATAAAAATGACCACAGATCCAGAAACAGCAGCAGAAGAGGATCACTGAGCGGGCAGACAATTGAATGGAGGGGGAAAGTAGGCAGGAAAATAGCATGGCAGAGATGAGCCAGTGCATGTTAGCCATAACCATTAATGTAGATGGTCTCAACTCACCAATAAAAAGAAACACGGCAGAGTGGATCAGGAGACAGGATCCATCAATATGCTTTATATAAGAAACACATCTAACTCAAAAGAAAATTCATAGACTAAAAGTCAAAGGAGAGAAAACAATGCTCTATGTGACAGGGAACCAGAAAAAAAGTAGGGGGTAGCTTGCCCATCAATTTCAGAATGGATAAGAAAGATACGGCTTTTTTTTTTTTTTTACAATGGAAAGCTACTCCACTATACAGAAAGATAACCTTGAGACTCTTGTAAGCAAATGGATACAACTTGAGATCATGCTTATGCGTGAAATGGTTCAGAGTCGCATGGGTGAAAACCATGTTGTCATGGTACTGGCAAAGAAATAGGCCTGAGGATCAATGGAACAGATTAGAAGATGCAAGTATACCTACAAAGACACTCAGCCACCTGATATTTGAGAAAGGGACTAAACATGTTCACTGGAAGAAGGATAGCCTCTTAAATAAATGGTGTTGGAAAAACTGGCTCTCCACATGCAGAAGACTGAAACTAGATCCATGCCTATCACCATGTACAAAACTAATGTCTAAATGGATCAAAGACCTTAACATTAAAACAGAAAACACTAAATCTACTGGAAGATAGGTTATATAGAAATCTTGGAGACATAGGGTTAGGCAGAGAATTCATGAACAAAATGCAAACTGCACAGGAAATGCTTCAGAGAATCAACAACTGGGATCTCATATTATTGAAAAGTTTCTGTACTTCAAAAGAAATCACCAGCAGAGTGAAAAGGAAACCCACAGAATGGGAAAGAATTTTATTCAGCAACCCCTCAGACAAAGGACTTACATCAAGAACATATAAAGAATTGAAAATCATCAAGCCGCCCAAATTCAAAGACTCTCTCCAAAAATGGGCATCTGAGATGAACACACAGTTCTCAGATAAAGATATACAAATGGCAAATAAATACATGAAGAAATGTTCACCATCACTGGTCATTCGTGAAATGCAAATTAAAACAACACTGAGATTTTATCTCACTCCAGAAAGAATAGCTGCCATCAAGAAATCAACTGATAACAAATGTTGGTGAGGCTGCAGGGCAAAAGGAACACTGCTGCACTGTTGGTAGGAGTGTAGACTGGTGTAACCACTATGGAAATCAGTATGAGAATTCTCAGAAGACTAGGACTAGAAGCTCCATTCAAACCAGCTATTCCTCTCCTGGGTATTTTCCCAGAAAACCTGAAAAATTCATATCACAGTGATATATGTGCACCCATGTTCATAGCAACACAATTTGTAATAGCTAAATCTTGGAAACAACAACCACAGAGTGGATGAAAATGTTGTGGTATTTTTTTACAATGGAGTATTACTCAGCTATGAAGAAGGATGATCTTGAGGCCTTCATATGGAAATGGAGACAATTTGGGATTATCCTCATTAGTGAAATAAATAAGAATCATATTTATAAATACCACATTGTGTCTCTAGTGTAAAAAGTAATAAGAAATGTAGGAATAATAAAACCCAAAATGTGCACTTGCTACTGTAAAAAAGAGAGGAAAAGAAAGTGCTCTAAAGGATATGATTGCATGTATGTTTGAATGTGTAAGATGAATGATCATATTACTGTTTTTGTTAGTTCTTGGAACAGAAGTATTAATAGTCTCATTGTTTGAATGTGTACTTTGTATGTTTTAACTCTGTAACTCAAACAACTATTTCCAAGATGACAGTGTGTAAGTTATCAAGTAATGATTTCTTAGTGTTTTTTGTTCTTTTCTTTTTTCCTTGGAATTTTGTATTGTTGCTACCCTTTTTTCTCTTTTGCTTTGTTTTATTTTCTCTTTAAATAAAATTAAAAAAAAAAAGAAAAGAAAACCATGTTGTCTCCCTAGTATAAAAAACTAAAGGAGATAGTAAGATCCAAAATGCACAATAAATATTGAGAAAGTAAAAGGAGAGGAAATGTCTAAAAGGGAAGGCAGTGGCCATTGTTAATCTATTATTGTGTTTTTGAAACCCTGTATTATTTCCATCATTCTGTTTAGTTTGGTTTTATTCTGTTTGGTTTTGATTTTATTATATTTGATGGCACGGCCAGCTATTTCATAACAAAATATATTATGGTAACCATGATTGATTTCCGATTATCTTGTTTTGAAGCCCTGTATTGCTTTCATTGTTGTGTTTTGATTGATTTTATTCTATTTTGTTTTGTTTGATTTTATTTTGTCTGATGATATAGGCATCTACTTTGAAGATAACAAGGGGCATTATGGTAGCCATTGTTGTTTTCCTATTATCTTGTTTTGAAGTCCTGTATTGCTTTCATTGTTTTGTTTTGACTGGTTCTGCTTTGTTTGATTTTATTTGTTTGACTCTGTTCTGCTTTGTTTGATTTTATTATGTCTGATGGTATGGGCAGTTATTTTGAAGATAGCAAGAGACATTATGGTAGTCATTATTGATTTCCTTTTATCTTTTTTTTTGAAGTCCTGTATCACATTCATTGTTTTGTTTTCGATTGACTCTATTCTGTTTTATTTCACTTGGTTTTATTTTCTTCAAAAAAAAAAAAAAACCTGCAGACACATGGTGACACCTGTAACCCCAAGCCCTCCACAGAGAGACACAGCAATGGAGAGAAGCAGTGGACACGAAGGACTGCACTACCTGGAAGTGACTGCTGATGGCTCAATTGTCCCACATGAGAGAATAATAAGCCAGGAGCCATCTAAGAGAGGGGCCTACTGAGACCAGAACTGAGAGTTGATGTGGCTCCTTCTAGAGGCTCCCAGCCGGACTCGGGTGCACAGAAGGTGCTTAGATGGCTGCAGTCTCAATGAGTCTGGCCTCTGCTAGAAGATGACAGGATCACTGAGATTATCCAACACCCTGCCAATAAGCTACTGCTGGCTTGCTGAGATACATCAACACAAATTGAGACTCTGTCTCCACACACTGTCACCCAGTGATAGCAGAGACAAACCTAGACGTGGACTTTTTTCTCTTCTTTTTTTTTTCTCCTCTTATTACTTTTTTTTTAAACTGTTGTGGTTATAGTTTTGTTTATTTCTTTTTTTTTTTTGGCTATTTTGCAGTTTTTTTCTTCTTGAATGTTTGATCTTATTTTTATATGAATGTGAATGTGGTTTCTAGCCTGTTTATGGCTGTGGTTCTATTCTGCTCTTCCATTTATCTCTTTCTTCTCTCTTTCCCTCCAGTCTTATGCACCACTTTCCCAAAGTTAGCATGATCCCTCTTTGTCCTCCAGCCTTACTTGTAATCTCTTCCTCTTCTTAACACATTTCTCCTTAACACATTTTAAAGTTTAACCACTGAGGGCAAAATTGACATATTAAGGACTTGTATATTGCATATAATTTTGTGGTTTGTTTTAGATTTTGTTATACATCCACAAATCTAGTTCATACAGACAAAAGTGACAAATTAATAGTTAGCTCAGTGGGTCACTTTCTAGGCTGTGTTTGACGCTATTGGTAAGTTGGTCCAAAGGCTATGGATTATTGTTAAACTGATGCTATTGGTACCACTATAGCTAAAAGCAACATAATTGTTCTAAATAGCCGTTCTACATGGTAGTCCATGAGTGAAATTGACTAAAAGTCACAGAAAATACTGTGGCAGAGTGTCAAAGACCAGGGACTGGGGCAAAAAATCAGTAATTTCCCATCTCCAACAAATTGAAGAGGTAGGATCTTCCAATAGACTCAAAACCCAAAAAATAGCCACACTTGATACATTGGAGAAGTAGGCATTACATAAGGGTTCCAAATAGCAGCACTTAAACAACCTACCATAGGCAATTTTCAGGCATCAACCCATGAACTAAACTAAGAAAAGAAAAAAAATGAGAAGACACAAATAAGATGCAACCCCAGACATCATTTCCCCAAAAGCAAACCCAGGCAGCAATGAGGAGGGACAATCTGAAAGCCTCTCACCGAGCCTCTCTCAAGTGATGACAACAAAATAATTGAATGAGGCTCTGGAAAGAATCAAATCAGAAATAATTTCTCAAATAACTGCAGAGATGGTGTCCACAATGAAGCATGCTTAGTGACTCTAGAGCAGACATACAAAAAAATAGAGGATCTTAAGAAAATTATGGAAGCCATGAATGCTCAGCATAGGAAACAAATGGAATCTATAACATAAATCAAGTAGATATCCAGTAGAATAAAAATTCCATGGAGAGTATATGTAGCAGATTAAGCCAATGTGAGGACAGGATCTCAGATATGGAAGACAGGATTGTAGTTACCTATCATGGAAAGAAACATTTCTTAAAAATAGAAAGAGACCATGAAAAATCCACCAGCTGCTAGTTGACACAAAGAAAAATAACTTAAGATGGAGTCAATGAAAAAGCAGGAGATAGCACAAATGATATTTAAAAAAAAAACTGTTCACAGATATCATGGCAGAAAATCTCTCTGGTAGAAAAAAAAGAATTTGACATAGAGATGAGACATGTAGAACTCCAATTAGCCATGATCAAAAAATCTACAGGTAGGCTTATCACAGTCAAAATTCCAGAAATTCAGCATAAGAAACAAATCTTGAAAGCTGTTAGGGAAATAAAACAAATCATCTATGAAGGAAAGCCCATCAGAATCACAGCTGACTTCTCAGCACAAACACTCAAGCAAGGAGAGCTTGGAGTGAGGTTCTAAAGGAAAACAACATTCAACCCAAATGGATGCACCCTGCAAAATTATCTTTCAAAACCAATGGAGAAATAAGATATTTTCATGACAAAAGCATTTATGACCACCAAATCAGCACTCCAGAATGTTATCAAGGACATTCTAGAAAGAGATAACAAGGACTACAACACCATGAACCCCAACAGAAGGAACCTACCAGGCAAAACAAACAATTAAACAGAGCGAGGGAAAAAAGGGGGGGGAGCTAACAGTAGAAAATAACATGACAAAGATAATTCAATACATATCAGTTATACCTATCAATGTTTAAATGATCTCAATTCACCAATCAAAAGACACAGACTGGCAGAATGGATCAAAAAACCAGATCCAGTAATGTGCTATATAAAAGAAACATATTTACCTTTTTAAAAAATTCATAGACTGAAAGTCAAACAATGGAAAACAATACTCCATGCCATAGGAACCCAAAAAAATCCAGGGTTGCTATTTTATTTGCAGACAAAATGAATATGAAACCAAGACTGATTAAGAGAGATAAAGAAGGTCACTACATCTTTGTAAAGGGAACAACCCAAGAGGAAAAGATAACAATCATAAATGTATATACAACAAATAACAGGGCTGGGGATTTAGCTCAATGGCTTAAGCGCCTACCTGGCAAGCGTGAGGTCGTGAGTTCGATCCCCAGTACCAAATAAATAAATAAATAAATAAAAACAAATAACAGCCCATCTGACTATAAAAAACAAATATTAATGAGCATAAAAAATCAAATAAGCAATTATACAATTATATTGAGGAATCTCAATGCCCCACTGTGACAAAAAAGTAGATCGATTTGACAAACAGTCAACAATGAAATATCAGAACTGAATTAAACTTTCATAGATGTCTATAGAGTATTCCACCCCACAGCCTCAAAATACACATTCTTCTCACCTGCACACAGGGCATTCCCCAAAATAAACCACAGACCTGCTTATATGACATGGTTAATTAAATGCAAAATAATTAAATTTATCCCATGCCCATTATCAGATCAGAGGGCAATGAAATTGGAAATCAATGGCAAAAGAAACCACAAGAACTTCATAAACACGTGGAAATTAAATAGTACCCTCTTGAACAACCAATGGGTTATAGATGAAATTAAAGAAGAAATTAGATGGTTTTTAAATTAAATGATAGTGACAATACAACATAGCAGAACTTATGAAACACAATGAAAGCAGTACTAAGAAGGAAATTTAAGCAGTAAATATCCATATCAGGAAAATAGAGCAAACACAAATCAAGCACTTAATGGTAAACCCAAAACTTCTACAAAAAGAAGAGGAGGATAAGCCAAAAGTTCATATGAAGGAGGAGATTATTAACATCAGAGCAAAAATTAACACACTGGAGACTAAAAATCAATTCAAAAAAATCAAGGAATCAAAGAGTTAGTTCTTTGACAGATTAAATAAAATCCTTATCCAATCTGATTGAAAAAAAAGAAAAACACTCAGATCCATGCAATTAAGAAGGAAAAGGGTAACATCACAACAGACTCTACAGAAACCCAAAATATTGTCTATACTTACTTTGAAAACTTGTATTCTAAAAGATGGAAAATGCAGAAGTAGAAAGATCCCTAGATACATATGAATGTATTCAGCTTTGGTAAAAACTGAATCAAGAAGATATAAAAATCCTAAATAAAACATCATCAATCAATGAAATTAAAGGTGTAATTAAAAATCTGCCAACAAAGAAAAGCCCAGGACCTGACAGATTCACTGCTGAACTCTACAAGAAATTTATAAAAGACCTAACACCACTACTTCTCAAACTCTTTAATGAAATTGAATGGGAAGCAATACTCCCAAATTCATTATGCTGATACCAAAACTAGAGAAAGACCCAACTAAGAAAGGGAACCAGGCCAATTTCCCTAATAAACATAGATGCAAAAATCTTCAATAAGATACTGACAAATGAAATGCAGCAAATCATCAAGATGATTGTATACAATGACCAAGTGGAATTCATCCCAAGGATGCAAGGATGGTTCAGCATATGTAAATCAATAGATATAATATACCATATTAACAGATCCAAAGACAAAAACTGAAAGCTTTCACTCTAAAATCAGGAACAAGACAAGGATGTCCATTGTCTCCACTCTTATTCAATGTAGTCCTGGATACTTCAGCCAGAATAATTACACAATAGAAAGAAATAAAAGAAGTAACAATAGGAAAGAAGCTAAATTATCATTATTTGCACATGACATGATTCTTTACATAGAAGGCCACACAAACTCCACTAAAAACCGCTACATTTAATAAGCAAATTCAGCAAGGTGGTTGGATACAAAATCAACACTCAACTAAGCCTTCCTGTACATGAATAACAAACTTACTGAGAAGGAAATTAGGGAAACAGTACCTGTCATAATAGCATCCAAAAAATGAAATAAGTAGGAATCAACCTAATGAAGGATGTAAAAGACCTCTACATTAAAAACTACAGTACTGTGAGAGTACTGTGAGGAGATTGAAGAGGATATTAGAAAATGAAAGACACCCTTTCTCGGGTAGGAAGAACCGATATTCAAAATGGCCATACTTCCAAAATTGTTATACAGATTCAGTGCAATTCTGACCAAAGTTCCAATAGCTTATTTCACAGAATTAGAGAAAATAATCCTAAAATTCACCTGGAACCAGAAGAGACCTAGAACAGCAAAGGCAATTCTGGGTAATAAAGGTTAGCCAGGGGGCATCACAATCCCTGTCTTGAAATTATAAAGCCACTGTGAACTTTAGATTTTTATAGGTAAATGAATGCAACTTGAGACTATATTTGTAAGTGAAATAAATCAAACACACATGTGCAAATATTGTATAGTCTCCCTAGTGTAAAAAAAAACCTGAAGAATAATAAGATCCAAAATGTAAAATATATGTTGTAAAAATGAAAGGAAAAGAAAGTGCTCAAAAGGAAAAAACAACTGGGATGGGGAAAAGAGAAAAAGAAGAAGGGAAGAGATTATATGTATAAGGGCACACACATATATGTGTGTGTGTATATATATAAAAAATAGATAACTATACTATACTATTAATCTCTATAAGTTCATTGAAAAGAACAATTGTGCTTTCATTGTTTGATCATTTTTTTCATGTCCTAAATCTTGTAACCTAAACTACTTCTAGGATAATGATCTGCAATATATTAGTTTTAATTTCTTACTATTTTATTTTTAAATTGTGTATCATTTCTATTTTATTTTGTTTTGTTTTGTTTTGTTTTGTTTTCAAAATAAAAAAAAAGAAAACTTCCAATTAGATGCACAGAAAAGTGAAATATACTGGCAAAAACAAGCAGACCTGAAGATCAGTGAAGTAGATTACAAGATGTAAAAACAATTCCAGGCATACTAACCCACCTTATCTTTGACAAAGGTGTCAAACACATTCACTGGAAGAAAGATAGCCTCTTTAATAAATGGTGCTGGAAAAACTGACTCTGCACATGCTGAAGATTAAAATTGGACCCGTATCTTTCACCATGCACTAAATTCAAAATGGATCAAAGATCTAAATATTATGAATATATTAAATCTGCTGGAAGATAGAATAGGTAAAACTCTTGAAGACACTGGTGTAGGCAAAGACTATGAATAAAGCCCTCATTACACAGAAACTATGGCAAAGAATCAATAACTAGGATCTCATCTTATTAAAAAGATTTTGCACAGCAAAAGAAACCACCCACAGAGTGAAGAGACAATCCACAATGTGGAAAAAAATTGTTTTCCAGCCATTCCTCAAACAAAGGATTACTATTGAGAACATATAAAGAACTCAAAAAACTCAGACTTCTCAAATGTAAAGACCCAATCCAAAAATGGACATCCAAGATGAATACACACTTCTCAGATGAAATGCGAACAGCAAATAAACATATGAAAAAATGTTCAACATCACTGGTCATTCAAGAGATGCAAATTAAAACAACACTGAGATTCCATCTCATCCTGGAAATAATGCCTATTATCAAGAAATCACTAATTATAACTGCTGGAGGGGCTGTGGGGAAAAAGGAACACTTCTCCACGTTGGTGGGAGTACAGACTGGTGCAACCACTCTGGAAATCAGTGTGGAGATTCCTCAAAAAACTAGGATTGGAGGTCCCATTCTATCCAGCTATTCCCCTTCTGGGTATCTTCCCAGAATATTTAAAAACATTATACCACAGCGATATATGTGCACCCATGTTCAAGGAATGGATAAAAAAGGAGGAATGGATAAAAAAGGAGGAATGGATAAAAAAGATGTGTCTTTTTATACAATGGAGTATACTCAGTCATCAAAAAAGGATAAACTGGAGACTTTTATACATAAATAAATGCAACTGGTGATCATACTCATAAGTGAAATAAACCAGATGCACATGTGTAAACATCATACAGTCTCCCTAGTGTGAGAGGCTAAAAGAGTAAATAAGATTCAAAATGTACAATAGATATTGTAAAATGGGAAGAAACTTCAAAAAGTAAGAGAAACTGGGATGAGAGGAATGGAGAAAAGGAAGGGAAAAGCAAAAAAAAAAAATATATATATATATATATGTATACATAAAAGATAGTTAAGATAGTTATACTACTAATTTATCTTAGTTCATTGAAAAGATTTGTTTTAATATTGTTTAGACAAGATTTGTTTAATATTGTTTAGACAATTGCTGATATCTTGTACTTTGAGTAACTATTTTAAAGATAATGGTACACAATATATTAATCATTGCTACCCTCTTATTGTTTTTTTTCTATAAAATAAAATAAAATAATAAAATAAAATAAAATAAAATAAAATAAAATAGGGACTTACAGGACTTTTCCGAGATGTGGTCTAACAAAACTTAAAACCAGGCAACCCAAGATAAAGGTGACGAGACAATAAGTAAACTATTTGGTAGTCAAACAATCAATACTCATGAAAGTCAGATAATAATAATGTACAGATTCTTTACCATGTACTATAGTGTTGTAAGTAAGATTTTAAAAGACTTTTAAAATTAGTAAAGATGATCCATAATCAGAGCAGTCAATACAATCAGTTCCAAATATGACCCATGTGTTGGAATTGGTAAGTTAAGATTTTAAAGAAGCTATATAATATGTTTAAGGATTTAAAGTAAAAGAAATCATAATCTCAGCAAAGAAATGGAAATTATGAAAAACCAAATGAAAATTCTAGAGCACAAAATTACTGTATAAAACCTGAAGTAAATTTTCTCTAAATGAACATAAAAGCAGTATGGTGAATTAAAAGCTAATGAACATAGGATATATCAATCTATTCTGGGTAAAAGGGAAAAAATAGAAAAAATAAGCAGAGTAACAGTGACATATAAGACAGTAGCATGTGGTCAAACCATAACCAATTTAAGTCTCCGAGAGAGAGTCAGGCTGGAGATATAGCTCAGCAGTACAGTGTCTGCCTGGCAAGTGCAAGGTCATGAGTTTGATTTCCGGTTAAAAAGAGAGACAGAGAGAGAGAGACAGAGACAGAGACAAAGACAGAGAGAATATAGGGGGAAAAATACTTGAAATAATGGCTGATATTTACCATGTTTGGTGAAAAAAAAAGATGATGAATAGATTCTCCAAACTGCATACAATAACATAGATGAGCTTCAAAAATATTATGTTGGACCCAAAAAAGACAGAAAGATACACACTAAATGATATATAGATGATATAGATATAGATATAGATATAGATATAGATATAGATATAGATATAGATATAGATATAGATATAGATATAGATAGATATAGATATAGATACAGATACAGATATAGATATAGATGAAATTTTTAAATTTGCAAAACCAATGACAATAAAAGAACAATATTTTCCAGTAGGAGGTAGAATGAATAGAAGTAGAAATGTTGTGTTTTAGATCTAAAACGTCCCTCCAAAGTCTCATGTATTCGGAGGTGGAGCTTTGGGGAAGTGACTAGATCGTGGAGGGGTTATACTCATTAGTTGGCTAACCCACTGATGAATTAACAGTTGAATGCATTGGTAGGGGATGGGCCTGGTTAGAGGTGGGTCACTGGGTGCGTGATCTGGAAGGGCCCATTCTCGACCCCACCTTCTCCTTTTTCTCTCTGCTTCTTGGTTCTGAAAGGTGAGCAGCCTTCCTTCTGCCATGATATTTTTCTTGCCATGGAGTCAGATGACTATGGACTGAATTTTCCCAAAACTGTAAGCCAAGCTGAATCTCTCCTCCTTTTTTTGGCTATTGAGCATTATATCTCAGCAGTAAGAAAGCTGATTAACACAGTGATAGAAATGTTCTATATCTCAATGGTAGTGATGGTACATAGGAATATATATTTATCAAAACTCATTACATTATACATACACTTAAGATTGAAATATTTCACTGCATGAAAATTTTACCTTAGAAAAGTAGAATGTAATTTAATTTTTATCAAATACAATTTTATACTAAAAATATGAATATAGATACATCCTGATTGTGAAATTAACACTAAAGTAACAAGGAGGAAATTTTGGTTTTGCCATAAATTACTTTATGATAAAAGATTCCTCCATTTTGGACCCAGTGTCTTTCATCAGAGCGCACAAGCAAGTTCCTGGAATAACACAGAGCATCATTCCAAAAATCTCCTAATTATCTCAACAATACTTTGATTCTTCAAACTATTGCTCAGTAATATATCAAGACATTTCAACTGTGGGAAGGCAGCTGCAGTCTAACAGAATGTGATGACATCTTAAATTTAAACAAAGCTGGCTTTTTTTTGAAGGACTTCATTTGGGGCTGGGGATTTAGCTCAGTGGTGTAAGCGCCTGCCTGGCAAGTGCAAGGCTATGAGTCCGCTCCCCAATACCACAAAAAAAAAAAAAAAAAAAAGGTTTCATTCACTAGACTTTGGAACTGAATCTCCCTCTGCCTACTGAACTTGCCCTCTATGCAACCTCTGATGAGAATGACACGGCATGTGATGGGTTCCCAAGAGAGAGATTCCAGATTCTTGTGTATGAGGAGCAAAGAACTGAAAGTACAATACACGCCCAACTGTTGAAAAACAAAATCCACCACATTTATTGAAGATATCCTCAGAAGGAGCAGGCTCCTACCAGCAGAAACAAAAAGGTGGTACCAATAGGGAAATAAGGGAAATAAGTGGTACTGGGTACCCAGGAGAACAGGAAGGAATATAAGTCAGGCTTTTGGATTTAAGAAAAGGGGCACTCCGCCTAGGACATCTCTCATTGGATCTCTCTGGATATTGTTGACAAAAATGACTGAATGGTGATGATTCATCTCAGTGGTATCTAGTACCCATGACTTCCTCATAACTCACTCTGTTATAATTGCATGTGTGGCATGCAGTCCCTATGTATGAACCTTTAATACATTCAGTAGGGAAAAGGTTACTGGTAAGTCATGCCACAGTATCTAACATGTGTGTGATCTAGACTAAAGCTTTAGGAATTTGCTCCGTCTTTGTCATTTTTATTTCTGATTTTTTTAGGACAACAGAAGGAAGATTTCCCCTGGGCACTGCCCAAATTCAGGTGAATGGAGGCAGACTGGTCCTACACAGCCTCAATTGTGCTATCTACACTAACTTAAGCATCTGTCACTAATGCGGACCAACTGGAAACTGAATAAAATGTGTCTCAAAATAGAGAACTAAAGCCATCTTCTGAAAATTACATACAGCTGGCATGGCCCACACAGGGCTCTTCATAACTGCTTTTTCCCAGTGCTCACACATAGAGCATGCTGGAATTGCAGCACAATGAAGCAGTCAAGCTCAGGAAGTTCACAGTACTTCAAGGCAGTGGCTGCGCGTACAGTTTCACATTATGATCCATGGAAGTGCTCATGTCTATCTTGTCATTTGCCACAATCAAGAACATTCCTAATTTTCAGATAGTGGACAAAAGAATCTATGTGTTACTACAACCTATTAAGGTCTAGATGGGACCCAGACTAATTAACCATACTAAAAAGACTGAGAGTTATAAATCCATGGAGACCCAAGTTAGGCATTCTAGGACATTGCTACACCATCCAATCACTATTAGGTTCCTTTGATTCCAGTCTAAGTGATCTCTCTTGGAATCCTATATTGTGCTGGGCTTAAGGGGAGAGGAGGCACCTCGATCTGCACCACCATAAAAGTAAGCCTGCCCCAATTTCAATACATGAAACTGAGCTTTATTGGCTAGAGCTAGCTGTTCTGCTCTCAATTTTATTCTAGGATCTTAGGCCAGTTGTGTTCTAAATGCAGACTGATATGGAGAGGAGATAAACACACATAATCAGAATCACATGCATATATTTTATTAGATATTGTCCTTAATTCTTCTCATTTGTAAATGAAGAACTAAAATGTTTACGTAAAAAGGTAAGGCCATACAAGACATTCTTAAATTTCTGTGTTGTTTTATTCTTGCCTATTTCTATTATAATGCTTCCCATGTTATACTTGAATATATCAGCACAAAATCATGGAACAGAATGTCAAATAAGATTATCTTATCCAGGAATTGAGGCTAATGCCCACAGCAGAGAATAAAAACTACTAAGTACTTCATACTCTAAATGGACCCCACCCCCGTAGATGAGCTACTCACAGCCCCACGGGGATTATTGAGTATTATTAGGTCAGAACAGCCCCAGTCAAGAAACAAACTCTCTCACTCTCTGTAATGTAAAAGGAGTCCTGGAGAGAAATAAGTCAGCAGCCTTGTCAGCATGGCAGTGCCTGTTGTGAAAGGCTATTATTTCCTCTCTTTCCTACTGGAAATGGAGGGAGATGCATTCTCCCAGCCCAAGGTACAGAAAGAAGGCTCAAAGAGAAGTCAATCAAGGAGACTTTAAAAAAAGAAAATAGGCATCTCTTTCCATGACTAAAAGCCTGCTCATCTACAGAACCTTCCTGATCCCCGTGGTGCTCCATATTTAAATGTAGGGCTTTTTAAAACAATTGTGATAAATTATACATAATACAGTTATCATTTAATTATCATCATTTAACTATCATCATTTAACTATTTTCACATAAGTATATCTCTGTAGCAAGAACTACATTCACATTGTTCGGTAATCATGAACACTGCCCAACTCTAGTCATATTTAAATATATCCATAGGTTTCTGTACCACCAATTTGAAGTTGATGAGCGTGCTCACCAGTCCTTCAAACACCGTGGTCCTTGCTCTAAGTACACTAAAATGTGAAAGAAGAGTTGATTCAAGAGGTGAAGGCTGAATTCTGATGTGCTGTTTTCTGGAGGCAGGAGACCTGGTTGGAGTAACCTGTTTTAGGAGAGTCTGAGGATACTGCAGTGTAGTGTGGCTGGGAGGATTGAGAGGGCAAAACTAGTCCACTAGTTCACTTGAAAGATCTTGGAGTTTAGCGGAGAGATAAAAGCCATGAAACCACCCAGATAATCATAAAACCAAGTAAATGGCATTCCAGACTCAGAGAAACCAAAAACACAATGCCAGAGTTACCAGAATGAAGAATGACTGTTGTGCCAGTGATGTTCCTAAGGGACAGGGTGGCAGAGGAATCCTATATGGAAATCACATCAGCAAATGCCACCGTGATCAAACTAAATCAGACTGACTCATCCGCCCCACAATCCCAGTTGCTTCCTCCAAACACTGTATCAGCTAAAGCTTAAAACAGATAGGGAAAGAGAGATCCATCCTCAAGCGAGACTGCAGTGTCTTTCTCCAACCGGTTTGAGATGAGGTAGGAAAGCAAGCTTGGAACTGAGACTATAAATTTTTAAGTAAACCAGACTGATGAAGTACTGAAAGGGAACTATTCTAAAGTGAATCGGAAAGTTGAAGAATTTTAACAAAATTTTAAAGACATGATTATCCAATGGCAATAGGGAACTTAGCAGAGTGTGTTATAAGGAAAAAGTACAAGAGTTTGTTTTTATACATCAACAAGATATGCTTCCTTAACAAATTTTGATACGCAGAGCACATGTGCAAGTTGAGAGAGGAGACAGTGGCCTTACATATCAACTAAGGCCACAGAAAGCTTCTGAGGACTTTAAAATGGTGTAGCATTCGAGTGACAGTATTACAGGGCATTGAAAAGGATGGAGGGAAAGGAGAAAAGCTAGTTAAGAGGTCCTCTTTTCATCCTAGGAGGAAATAAGAACCTCAACCACAGCAATGACCTAACAAATAGAAGAAATAAATCAAGACATGGTAGAAATCACAGGATTTGCTGGGCATGGTGGAACACATCTCTAATCTCAACACTATAGGAGACTGAGGCAAGAAGATCACAAGTTTGAGGCCAGCTTGCACAATTTAGTAACTTAGCGAGACCTTGTCACAAAATAAAACATTTTAAAAAGGGCTGGGGATGTAACTCAGTGCCAAGGCTCTGGGTTCAATTTCTGCTACTTAAAGAAAAAAGACAACAGAGAGACAGACAGACAGACAGACAGAGACAGAGAGAAAAGGGAAGGGGATGGGAGAGGAAGGGAGGCGAAAGTAGAGAAGATGAGAGGAGATAAGGGAAGAAAGAGGAAGAAAGGA